>PVIJ01005935.1:21280-97878 GCA_004024925.1 Scalopus aquaticus | reverse complement strand
TTGGGGGCTATGGGGGGCTGCAGAGGGCTTCGGGGGACTCCAGGGCTGCAGGGCCGCTTCCAGCAGCCTGGTGGGCTTTCGTCTGCAGCAGGAATCTATCTGCAGTTCCTTCCAAAGGACGCTCTTTAAACCGATGCTGCGGCCTCCGTGCTCATTCTCAGCCGCTCTGCTCGGGGCGGAGGTGGCCGGCGGGCTGAACCCACACGCCTGGGGAGCGGGCGCCTGGCCAGCTGCGAGAAGGGCCAGCGGCCTGGGGGAGGCCCGGCCCGCGTGAGCCAGGGGCCCGGCGCTGGGAGCGGCGGCCTCACCCCGGCTGGCGGCACAGCCCGACCCGCAATGCCCCCGCAGGTGCCTTTGGCCTCCGCGGACGCGCGGAGCTGGGTCCGGCCGGCAGCAGGCGAGGAGGAGGCAGGTTCGGGGGCTCTGAGAGGCAGGGGCGGCGGAGCCCCCTGCAGGCCACGCAGGCGGTGGGCTCGGCCTGCCACGGCCACACGCTCGTTAGCCATTTTCCTGCCGAATTAAACAATTGGATGATGCCCTCGCCGAGGCCCGGACCCCGGGAAGTTGATTAAAGCTCATCGCCCGGCCCCCCGCGCCGGCCGCGCCCTCGCCGCCCCGACTGGAGCATCGGATTAAGAGGCAGCGCCCGCCGCCGCGCCGCGGCCTCCAGCCGAGCCACAGGTAGCAAAAGTCTCCTCCAATTAGACATAATCATCACTCACAGTCAATGATTGTGCTGAGGGCGGCTTTCAAATCTGCGAGGGATTCGCATTTAATGGACTGATTCAGCTTGTCTGAGCCAAATTCACTGTGTACTGAAACCAAAGCAATTTAGTTCTTGCCCAAGGCCTTCTGGCAGCCCACCGAGCGGGACGCGGACGGCGGGTTACAATTTAATCGGAGACATCTGTGCATGAGCAGCGCCTTCTCCCGCGCCGGAGCGCCGCGCCCGCCCCGGGAAGGCCGGGCCTCGTCTCGGCCGGAGAAGAAAGCGTTTAAGATGGAGCGAAAAGCCAAATCAGAAAGGGCTTTTCCGCGGGTTTCTGACACGCACATGGCTTCCCGCCGCGCGCACTTGAGGCTGATCGGGATTAACCATTTAAGGGCATGACTCTATCGCTGGCGCAGCCGAGGGAGCAGACCTCCGCGCGGCACGCAGGCGCCGGGGCTCGGCCAGTGGCCCTAGGGGGCTGTCGCCGTCCCGCGCCCGGCGCTGGTGGCCTGGCCTCGGGCTCCGTCCACCACGGGGCTCTCAGACACGCGCCCACGAGGGCGCCCAGCCCTGCCGGCGTCATAGCCAAGAGGACCCCAGGCCGGGGCGTGTACGGGCGCCAGGCGCCGGGACGGGAGCTCAGGTGGCGCCACCGGCCGCTCCTAAGCTTGCTCCCGACGGTCTCCCTGGGCGGATCGGCGTGGTGAGCCCAGGACACGCCCTGGGGGCCAGAGCGCCGCTGTGTCCTGCCGATGGGGGCCCCACGGCCTGGGCTGGGACAGGGCCCCCTGGCCCCAGGGAAGCAGCGCCCACGGCCCCCAGCCCTGCCCGGCAGCTGGCCGTGGCGCTGAGGTCCTGGCCGGCACCAACACACCCATCCTCACCCGCTTCACGCCGGCAAGCTGGGCGGCGCACACGTTTCCCTGCGGCGGGAGGGACAGGACGAGGTTCCAACGCCAGCGCCTGGCCTGTCCAGAGGCCTGGACACCGAGTCCTCCCGCGGCCGAGCGGCATCCACCTCGGGCAGGCGTGGCCTGGGCGGCCACAGGCAAGGCTGGAGGGGAGACCCCGGCCGCCCGAGAGGGCCCCCCACGCACACTACACAGCAAGGCCACACCCAGCACATGCCGGCACGCGTGTGCACACCCGTGTGCACCGTGCACACGCCCCGCCGCACGCGCCTGACGCCACCCCCACCCCGCCCCCTCAGGCCACGCGCCCGCCCAGCAGGGGCCGAGACCCCCGCCAGCCTACAGCCGAGTGACGGGAGCTGGCAAGGCTGGACCGCCCGGAAGCGCGATCTCACCCCGCGAATGGGCCACGCCACGAGGCTCGCTCAGGCCTCTCCCCGCCCGTCCGCGAGCCGGACCACGGCCACACTCTGCGTCCAAAGGCCACGCGCCTCAGCAGTGACCTCGTTTTCCTTACAGGGCTGTGTCCGTCCGGCAGTAACGCGCAGCCTCAGACGGCGCCTGGCTGGCCCTTTCCCACCCGGCCGGACGGTCCGTGCAGACGACGCCGGACCTCACGCTCGGCCGGGTTCAGCCTGCAGGTGGACAAGAGGCCTCAGTGCCCGAGGCCCTGGCAGAGGCAGGCTGTGGACGCCCAACGCGGCCAGCCGCTGTCCACTACACCGCCCCCCCTGCGCGGAGGTCTCTTATCCTGCCTGTGCTGGGGCCAGCGCACGGACACCCCGCAGCTGCACAGCTGGCCGCCAGCGAGGACCTGAGGCCTGTGTGGGGTCGCGGCCGCATGGGCCTTGTGGAGAGCGCCCTCCTGAGGCGGCCACTCCAGCACCACCGGCCACTCCGCCACCACCAGAACCGCCAGAGCCTCACCTGCCAGCGGCTCCCCAGCAGGACGGTCCACTCCAGCCCGGGACCGCCTCTGGCCGCCCACAGACTACTCCTGCAGCCCTGGGGGCCGACACATCCACCCTGCCTCTCGTGGGCAGCGCCTGGCGGCCATGTTGGTCCGTAGGACGCTGAGCCCAGCAGGCCTGTCGCTAGGCCGGGGACCGCAGGTGGTTGGCCCCGGCGCCGGCGGGGACGGGGCTCTGGAGCGAGCAGTGGACGAGGCACCCCCGTCGGGTGCGGGTGCCCCAGGAGGCCTGTGCTCTCTGGTCCGCGGGACGGGGCTGGGAGGGCCCGGGCTGGGCGGGGAGAGGCGGGCGAAGCGCCTTCCGCTTTCCCGGGGAAAGTGCGCGCGAACTCCCCGGAACGCGCCCATCTCTGCAAGCGCGGCCTGGCCCGGAGCGCAGCCGCGCGAGCCCCGCCCTGCCAGTCTCCGCACAAGGGGCCGGGGCGGGGGCCTCTGCCTGACCCCGAGCCGCACCATCGCCCCCGGTTAGCGCCACAGCCCCTACCCGGCTCGCCACGTCCGGGAGCTCCGCCCCTTCGGCGCCGGGCGCGGGCACAAGGGCCGCACTGTCCAGGTCACGCCCACGCCGAGGTCACACACCACGGCCACGAGCTCCCGGCCACAGCGCGGGAGGCGAAGAGAATGTTAAGCGGATCGAGGGTTTCCGGACGGCCTGGTCGCAGCCGGGAATCGCAGGCCGGCTCTGCGCCGCCATCGGAAACGCGCGGCAGGTGCCCGCGTGGGGTCCCCGCCGGCTCCTGCCGCCACCTGCGCCCCGAGCGCCCACGGCGGGCCAGAAGGCCTGCAGGGACACGTGTCCAGCAGGGCAGGCGGCCCCCGGGAAGCGCATCCTTGCCGCGAGACGGCCGGGCCAGGACGACGCAAGCAGGGGCCGTGGGCGCGGGGTCGACCTTCTGCGCGGGCGGGGGCGGCGCACGGGTCCAGCCTCGCGGACGCTGCAGACACAGCTCGGACGCGGCAGCAGACAAGCCGGCGTCCACGTCGGAAACAACCCAGTGGTCCGTCGCGATCCCCAGGGACACACTGCCTGCGAGGGGGAGCCCGCGCCCCCTCTCCTCCCGGCTCTGCTCCTGACGCAACACCCCCTGACAAGCGGGGGAGCCAGGCAGCGGAGGGGTTCCCGAGCCCATCTGCAGCCCGTCTGCCGGGAGCTTGTGGGGGCCTGGAGCCCGGGGAGGGCCGTGGGGGCCCCGGTCAGGCATGGGGAGAGCCGGGCTTTGGCGGCGGCCGAGCGGAGGAGCTGCCGGAGATGGAGCCCAGGCCTGTGCCAGTGGCCGCCGGCACCTCAGGCTGGACAGGGCCAGCTCCCGGGGGCCTGGAACGCGCTGCTGGGGTGCCGCGGCCACTGGCTGGTGCGGGCCTCAGCGCATGCCTGGTGGAGAGGGGAACGCAGGACACCCCCAAAACACGGTGCCTTCTCGCCCCACGGCTGGCCGAGCTCGCTGTGGCCCCTAGCGGTTTCCTTGGCCCCTGTGCCCGGTGGCCAGCGGTCAGGCACCCCTCTCAGAGGACAGCTGTGCCACGCGCCCACCCAAGGGGCTGCCCAGAGCCCCTGCCCCTGCACCCTGACCTCCACGCCCCGGTCAGCGGTCAGCAGGCAGTGCCCACGGGACCCAGTCCTCTCGGGGACGCCCTCAGCTCGGCCGTGGGAGGAGCCAGGCGGCCTGCGGCCACCTCCGCTGCTTCCCCGAGCCCAGCCAGCTGCGGGGTCTTCATTCTCCAGACTGTCTTCCTGAGCGGTGCTGGTGTCACTGAGCCTTTGGCAGACGCCAGGGAATTCCTTAGCCTGTTTTTACTTACACAATTCAATAAACATGCATTTGCTAATTGAAAAAAACACACTTCTGAAGACTTTCAACTGCAAAGGCGGAGAGAGGGGGTGGGGATGGCAGCGCCCCCAGCACGCAGCACGAACCCCGCAGGGACAGAGCGGGACAGTCCGGGACAGTCTGGAGCGCGCCGGGAAGGAAGGAGACCGGCCCCAGCGAGGTCGCGCGTCTGGAGAGGCTGGCAGAGCCCGCGGCACCGGGCGGCACCGGGCGGCACCTGGCGGCACCGGGCGGCACCAGGCGGCACCGGGCGGCACCGGGCCCTTCTCTGACGGGGCTGAATGAGAAACCAGCTCAATCACAGCCGGGCAGAGCCGCGGCGCCCGCAGAGGACATTCCGGTGCCCGTGCAATTAAACCCCTCAATTATTCTAAGTGTTATTATGCTAATTTAAAAGGCTAGGATTATTAGAAAAATGTATAAAGAATTATGCACCGTTATAACATTTTATTTATGTGATTTCACGTTAAATTATTTAAGGCCTGGAAATTATAAGCGCAGTCAGCGAGTGAGTCCAGCCTGCCCCCAGGGTGTCATTAAAGATGAGGGGAGATTCGTCCCTTTCGCCCTGGGGAGCGGAGCTCCTGCCCGCCCCGCGCTCGTTTTGGGGCTCCCTGGGGCCCGCCCACGCGCTCTCCCCAGGGTCGGGCCCCGCGGGGAAGCTCCGTGTTGCTGGAGCCGCCCTGAGTCCCGGGGCGGTCTGCGGAGGCGCCCGAGACGCTCTTAGCCCCATGGGGCCCCCAGCCCGCCGGCGGCTAGTCCCGGACTGGCTCTCCGCCCGCTCCGCCCCCGCCCCGCCGTCTCGGCTCCGGGTGGGCGTCACAGGCCGGCACCTGTGTGGGCAGTGGGCCCGGCACCCCCTTTCTTTAACAACTGCAGCGAAGGACGAGAGGCCCCACCCCCAAGCTGCATCCTGGGGTTCAAGTCTTAGTTTTGGCTTCTGGGGGTCTCGGTCCTCAGGACCCCTTGGCTCACCGCCCCTGGCGTGGGGGCGGGGCAGCGCCGCGGGGCGTCCTCCAGCGCAGCTCACGCACAAGCTCCCGGGAGCTTCTGGGGACGCCCCCACGACCCGCCCGCAGCAGACGACGAGGGCAGGACACCCGGCGCCTGTCCCTGCCGCCGCAGACGCCCGCCAGGGCTGACCCTCGCTGGACAGGATCCCAGAGAAACCGTGAAGGCAGGTGGACGCCGGCCAGAGGCTCGGCAGCCGCTGCGCGCGCGCCCTGCTTCCCAGTGACTGAGGCGGCGGCGGGAGCGCAGCCTCTGCCTGTGCGCACGCGTGAGCCTGCGTGTGCATGTCTGTGCCTGTGCGCGTGTGAGCCTGAGGGTGCACATGTGTGAGCCTGCGTGTGCATGTTTGTGCCTGTGCGCGCGCGAGAGCCTGCGTGTGCATGTTTGTGCCGATGTGACATGTGAGCCTGTGGGTGCGAGTGGGTACCTGTGTGTACACTTTGTGCGTGTGCATGCACATATGTGCCCGTGCGTGTGCTGGAAGCTGTGTCTGGCACGGGACCACTTCTCATTCTCACTAACACGGGCACTTGCACACGTGTGAGTGTGTCAGCGGGAGGGTATGCCCGTGACCAAGCACAGTGTGTGGCCCTGGGGTGCTGGTGGAAGGAAGCAGAGAGTCCGAGACCTGGGCCAGGCGGGCGCAGGGAGGGGGCGGCCGTTCACTGGGGCCCACCCAGCTGGGCACTCGGCCGAGGCGCCCCACAGTGCAGCGCCCCAAGGAGCATCCCCAGCACGATGCCACGTCTTGGCGGCGGCAAGAGGTGCACGGAATAGGAGCGGCACATGGTCGAGAGGGAATCTCCCGGAAGCCTGTCAAGGCCGCAGAGATGCCAATCGGCCCTCTGGGGGGGCCACCCGGCCCGTGACCCCTGCCCCCGCTGCGCAGCCGCCTCGCCCTGGAGCTGAAAACGTCCAGCCCCAGAGTCCACAGCCACAGAGCGCCGGGTCCTGGGGCCGGCGTGGCCGCCTCCCACACACCCCGTCGCTGGCCCCTAGACCTGCCGCGAGGCCGCCCGCACCCCCGCCCCGGGGTCCCCGGCGCCCCCGCCACCCGCCGGCGCAGGCAGCGAGCATCTGGCAGCGCGGAGGCGGTCGGGGGATTCGCGCTAATCGCGGGTAAAAGCCGGCGGAGCCTGCTCGTCGCCGCAGGTCTTAAGGGCCTTTCCGACTCGGTGCGACTTAGCGGCGTTTTATGAGGGAATTACATTCGGGAGCGAGCGCTGCAAATTTGGGGAGTCTCGCTGGTCTTCGCCGGACCTGCCATGAATTCAAAGAGCGGGAGCCGCCGGGGAAGCACTGTCTGAGGACCGCGCTGCAGACGCAGCTCGAGCAGGAACAACGGGCGGTGGCGCTGCCACCCAGACGGCGCGGCCTCACCTAGCAGCGCGCGGCGGGGCCTGGGCAGCCCCTCCCAGGCCCGGACGTGGCGCAGGCCGCAGGGCCCTCGTCACCAGCCGCAGGGACCGCGGGGGGCAGAAAGAGAAAACACCCAGCGTGACCCACGGGCACGCAGGGGCAAGAGGACAGACTCTGGGCTGGCGCGGAGAGCAGGGCTGGCCAAGCCCCAGGCCGCCCCAGGGCCTCTGTCCCCCAGAGCCCGCAGCCCCCCAAGGCCCTCCGATGACCCCTCCCTCCCCACTGCCCCCGGTGCCCACCACCCCCCCAGGGCCAGTGGCCACCACAGTCACCCTAGAGGCCGCCTCGCTCCCCTGGGCAGCGCTGCGGAATCCTGAGCCGGCCGCGGGCAGAAGCGCAGACGCAGCTCGCGCCTCCCTCAGCGCTAGGGCCGGGGGCAGCCCCTCAGCACCGTTGGGGGGACTGGAGAAGCCCCTTGCCAGGATCAAAGGGTCATCGCGTCGTTTCAGCCCCCCTTAGGTCTCCATTAAAAATGGATGCTGCTAATAATTTCATTTATATGCATTAGCACTTTGGGGGGAAAATACCTATGCTGAATCTGCCTTGAAATCCAGAAAGCTGGTGGGGGGCGGCGCACGGCGGCCTGGACTCCCCGAGGCCGGCTCAGTGTCTGGGTCGGCGGCGGTGCCGGGGAGGATCACTGCGGCGCAGGGCGGGCGCGCGTCCTGGGGCCGAGGGAGACTGTTGGGGTTTCCAGCTTGGACGCAGAGGCCTCTGGCACCTAAGCTACAACACGCACCCTGGGCTCCTGGGTCGGCTGTTTACTCGACCGAGATCAAACTGAAAATTGGGGGCAAGCGCTGCTGGCCGCCGGTGCCCACCAGGCAGTGGCACCCAGTGCGGATGGACACCGGCAGGCCCCGCGCGGCGCCGAGCGGCGGGGTTACCGCGGCGCGGCCCTTATGCATGCATAATGGCACAAGCTTTGCATAAATAATAATAAATAATTGGTATGTATAAATAATTGATCGTTTATTTTTGCAGGAGGAGGAGGACCCAGATGCCTACACACAGGGAACAGCAAACATCACCTCAATCAGAAAGGGGCGCCTTCTCCTCAAACACGCCGCTCAAGGCTCAGCGCGCTCGGGCGTATTTGCGGTTCCCTGCGGGAGTTTCTAACGTTCCCGGAGACGCCGAGGCTGGGCACACGCGCAAGAGGCAAGGCGGAGAGCAAGCTTCTGCTCAGGATGCGCGGAGGCCCCGCTACCGTGGAGGAAGCGGTGTCTCCTCCCTCGCAGAAAGCCGGCCCAAGCGCAGCTGAGCGTGTTGTTTGATGCAGTCTACACCCGGCCAGGGAACGTGTCACA
Source organism: Scalopus aquaticus (assembly GCA_004024925.1). NCBI lineage: Eukaryota > Metazoa > Chordata > Mammalia > Eulipotyphla > Talpidae > Scalopus > Scalopus aquaticus. The sequence continues at coordinate 89,716 of PVIJ01005935.1, read as the reverse complement.
CTCAACTTGGGCGTCTAAACGCGGGTATGTCAGCACCACTGCGGAAAATGACCACAGTCGGGAAACCATCCCCTGGCGTCTGCGGACAGACGGAGTGGACAGAAGACTGGGCCATCGACATGACAGGCTGTGCCAGGCTGGATGGTGCCCCAGCCTCCCAGCCCCCTCACCCTCCTGCCCGGCAGGGGACACGCTCAGCTTAGGAGCACGGCCACCCACGAGTCTCCCCACCGAGTCCTCCGCCTGCCCCTTCCTGAGCGCTGTCACCCTGCGGCCCAGCCGAAGCGCTGGGGAGGCACAAGCTGGACCCGGCGAGCCGGCACCGTGTCCTCCTCCAGTCCCCCTGCCCTCTCCTTGGCCCCAAGCCCCTGCCCCTCACCAAGCCCATCGTCGCCACAGCTACCCGGGAGGTGGACACACACAGCCTCTCTCACTTCCCGCAAGAACAACGACCTTGGCGCTGGGCTGCGCAGGCTAGCTCTTGGGTCTGTCCAGCACTTTGCGCTTGGGCAGCCAGCACAGTGCTCCCCCAGGAGCCCCCACCGCTCGTGATCGAGACGCTCGAGGGTGAATCAAGGTTTCTCACCAGCCCTCGGGGGGCTGGCACAGCCGAAATGCGCGTCACGCGTTACCTCTGCCCAGCCAGGCTGCTCCGGAGCTCACCAGCCCTGCCTTACCCCGCGCCCCACCGAGACCCTGCTCAGGCACCCCCCAGGCCTTCCAGCCCCTGCTCCCAAGGCCACCCCGGAAGCAGGGCTCCCCGCTGCCTGGCCTTGTCGGACCAACTTTACACTTGCGCTTGTGTGTTCAAAACAGTTTTACCAGCTTGTTCCAATAAAGGCTTCTTTAGCTTTTTTTAAGTTCACTTCCAGGAATTTCAATCACCACTTCAAATTTCAGTTAAAACGTGACAGTTTCTCAAGTGTCAATAAATTTATGAAGATTAAAATCATACCAAGTGTCCTCTCTAGTCACAACGGCATTAGCTAGAATCAGACATGAGAAAACAGAGGAACCGTACTGCATGGGACTGAGCAGCCCCGGGAACACTGCCCGGCTATGAGGAAGGCAAAGAAAAAATTGCAAGTGCCTGAGTCCACGAGGCAGAGGAGGCAGCACGGAGAGGGTCTTCTGGCCAGCCCAGGCGCGTCCAGGAGCAGGGGGAGGCCGCGACGCTGCACCTCAGGGGCTAGCAAGAGAGGAGCAGATGAAGACAAGAGTGAGTAGAAGAAAACAATAGAAATCAGAGCAGAAATAAATGAAAGGGAAGTCAAAAAGTCCAAAAGTTCAATGAAACCCAAATTGGTCTTTGGGTTGGTTGGTTTGTTTTTTAATATATATTTTTTTATTTATATCCTTCACATTATTGTCTATTCCCTGTAAAATTCCCACCACCAATTCACCCACGAACATCACCACAGGCCCTTGTACTCTAGCTAGACTCACTAAGGAAAAGGAGAAAGCTAAAAAAAAAACAGAATCAGAAACAGAAGAGATGTTACTTCAAATACACCAAAAACATGACTATGGACATCTTTATGCCAACAAATTGGAAAATATGGAAGAAATGGGCAAATTCTGAGAGGCGTGCAATCTTCCAAGACTGGATCGGCAAGAAAAAGAAGCCAAACAGACCAAGCAAGGGGATTGAAACACTAATCAAGTCTCCTGAGAAACAAAGCCCAGCGTCAGACAGTGTGGCAAGGTAGTTTTTCCAAACCTGCCACAAGGAATCGATACCGATCCTTCTCGAACCCTTCCCAAAACCGGAGGAAGGAGGAATGCTCCCAAGTGCCCTTTATATGAGGCCAACATCGCTCTGATGCCGAAAGCAGACAAGACCTCATTAGCACAGGAAACAGACCCACCTCCCTGACAACACTCAAAAATCCTCAACATCTTACTAATGCAAATTCAGCAACACATTCAAAGGACCCTGCATTATGGCCAAGTGGGGTTTACTCCAGGGACACAAGGTGCAAATCCAGGCACGTGAGCCACCAACAAAGCAAGGCCGTGGGACCATCTCAGCCGATGCAGAGGAGGCGTTTCACAACAGCCATTTGCGATAAAAACTCTTAGTGAAAGGGGGACAAGAAGAGAGGTGCCTCCATACACCTGGATTTGTTGATAATAAAGACGCCCACGCCAACCCCACAGCTGGCATCATGGATATTGGTGAGAAACCAAAGGGCTTTCCTGAAAGATCAGGTACAGGACAAAGGTGTCCACTCTCACCGTCACTCTTAACATAGGCCTTCCTGGAGCAATAAGGCAAGAGCAAGACATAAAAGGAACCTTGATTTTAAAAAGAAGACAAACTGCAGCAGCCTGGAGATGACATGACACTACACACAGAAAGCTCAAGGACTCCAGGGTGTCCTGGAGTGGCACATCAGTATAGCAATGTGGCAGGTTACAGACCCAACATCCAAAAGTCTGTTACAGTCCTATATGCAAATAACCAACTAGGAGGGAAGGAACTCAAGAAGCAATCCCATTTGCAGCAGAATCAAAAAGCATCTAATCCCTGGAATACACCTAAGAAAGGAGGAGAAAGATCATGAAAACTATAAGACACTGTTAAAAGAAATAGAAGACACAGGGAACGGAAAGACCCCATGCTTGTGGATTAGAATAATTAACATTGTGAAACTGTCCGTCTTGCCCAAAGCAATATATAAATTCAGAATAATCCCTATCAAATTTTCAATGGAATTCATCAAAGAGATAGAGCAAACATTATTGAAATTTACATTGAATCACAAAAGACCCCAAATAGGCAAAATGATCTTGATAAAATAGAAGAGGATTGGCGGAATCACACCCCCAGACTTCAAAGTATAATACAAGGCTACAGTCATAAAAACAATATGGAATTACAATAAAAATAGAAACACAGACCAATGGAATAGATCCCAGAGCCCAAAAATAAATCCACATTTATACAGACAGTTAATCTACAGCAAAGGAGCCAAGAACATACACTGGAGAAAGGAAAGTCTCTTCAACAAAGGGGAACTTTGACAGCCCACGCAGAAAGATGAAACGAGATCACTCTCACACCATACTCGGAACTCAGCTCAAAATGGATTAGAGACTTGGATGTAAGCCTGGAAGTTAGAAAATACATAGAAGAAAACAGGCAAAGCCTGCATGACCTTGCCTGGCTTTGAGGAGGCAACTCCAAAAGCAAGGGAAAGGAAAGCAAAAATAAATGGGGTGGGGGGACGACATCGGGCTAAAAGAAAGTGTCAGCAAGCCAAAGAGCCCTGCTGAGTGGGAGGTGTCTGCACAGCGTCCACCAGAGGCGGCGCTGAACGCCACGCCTATAAAGAACTCATACTAGGCAGCAAAAAGAAACAACAACGCAACCACAAAGTGGGCAGAAAAACCAAACGGCCCTGTGAAGGAGACGCAGGTGCCCGCGGGCATGGGGATGTCCACCTGCACGCGTCTTGGGGAAGCGCGGAGTCTGCCTGTGCTGCTGCTGCTGTCCGGTCTGCTCATCAGCGGCACGTCTCCCGGCCCTGGGGCCCCCGCCGTGCGTGGGCACTGGGCACGGCGCTGCTTGGCCGATGTTGCTCAGACTCCCGAGCAACATCTCTGTCTGTGACAGATGCCCCCGAGTGGGGGCTTGTTTGGGTTTTGTATATTAAGGGAAAGGAGCAGCAGGGAGAAAGTTTGAAAATACAGGCACTGGGAGCTGGCCGGGGCTCCTGGGGACAGAGCTCCTCGGAGCCCAGCAGGACCGCGCCCCGGAGGGGCGGGAGTCAGGTGGGCGGGGCCCAGAGCAGAGGGGCGGGGGCGGGGAGAGCCCTGACAGCCCCTCAGAGGAGGAGGGGGAGGCGGCGAGCCGGCACCTGGGCCCAGCCCCAGCCCCAGCCCCATCGCACTCGAGGCCGCCGCCTCCGCGCTGTGGGTACTGGCGGGGCCGTCAGAACCGCTGCTCCCGCAGACCCGAGGCTGGGGGTCATCGCAGCCCTGGACGCCCTGAGCACGGACACCACCTGTAAACGTAAGGGGTCAACCTGCCACCCCCACGGATCACCGCACCCCGTCCCTGCTGCAGTCTGAGCGCGGAGGGACCCGCAGTGGCGCTGGCGGCGAGGGGACGGCCACGGGGCCACGCAGACGCCGGGACCGCAAGAGGCGGGCGGAGCCGCTTCCTGCCCAGCCTGCTGTGGGCACCCGCTGCCCTGGCTCAGGGCCTCAGCCAACGGGCCCCACTGGGACCAGGTGTCCACACAGCTCAGTCCACGCCCGTGCTCACGGGTGAGCTGGGGCCGAGGCTGGGGACATGTCAGACCGGGTGCCGGGCAGGCCCCTAGAGGAGCGGCCGTGGGGTGGGCGCAGGGAGGGGGCGTGGAGTAGGGCGGCCACTGGCCAGGGGCCTCGCCTGGGCCGCAGGGCACCGGCCTGCCTCAGAGCTCCAGGTCTGCCGCTCCGGCTGGCGGGCTGGGGCGCTGCCCTGGGAGCCCTGGGCGGGCGGGGATCGCCACAGGCGCCTGCCTGGGCCCCGCCCCCCGTGCACGAGCCAGGACACCACCGGCCCCTCCCGCGGTGTGTGGGGGTGGGGGGCGCCCCGGCACCCGGGCGAGCGAGCCGGCGTCTCATCTCCTTTATGAGTCTCGCTGCCCCGAGGAGGGAAGAACATTGGATCAAACTTCAGGGGCGCGTGTCGGGGAAGAACAGACAACCCGATTACACTGCTCATCAAAGTTGAATTTTGCTGGAATGCTGGGGGGAAGGGCCGGCCTGGCGGTGGGGGCTGGGCGCCCCAGGGACCGCGTGGTAGACCGCCGGGACTGGCCACCGCGGGCCAGGGCGGCCCTCGGGGAGGGGCCCCATCGCGGGCCTCGAAGATCCCCGGCGAACAGCCGAGGGCAAAGCCAGAACAAGGAGGGAGGCGCCCGGACCATCACCGCAGCGCCCCAAAGGCGGGGCCTCTCCGCGGGGACCGGGCGTTGTTCTCAGGTGGTGTCTACGCAGCAGGCGGCCGCAGGGTGTTTCCTACTGACTCGGGTTGCCCGCCGGCCTGCCGGCAGCTAACAGGTGGGGGAGGCACTTTCGGTCGCAAAGCCCGCGCCCCACGTGAGCGGGACCAGCCAAGGATCAAAGGTCCAACTAGACGCCCTCCCAGGGGTGCCCGCGGAGGCCTTCTCGGAAGCGCCTCTTGGCGGGACGAGCGGGTCACCGCTCCGGGGGCCCGGCCGGACCCCGCGCCCGTCCTCAGCAGGAGCCCCTCGCCGGCGCAGGACACCCCGACCTCGCCGCGCACGGAGCAGCGAGCGGGGCGGGCACGGGGCTGCGGCGTGTGGAGCACGCGGCCGAGGGCTCTGCCCGGCGGGGTCCGCCGCGGGCGCCGAGGGGGCGCGCAGACCCGGGCGCTCTTCGCGGGACGAGCGGCCTCCAGAGCCAGGCGGGCGGCTGCGCAGAGCCGCCCTGCAGGACGCGCGTCTGGCTCGTGTTTGGAAGCGCGAGGCCACGTTCCCCTCCGGCGGTTACCAGCAGCGGGATGGCAGGGCCGGGCCGTGCACGCGCAGGGGACCCCGGCCCAGCCCGAGCGGGCGCCCCGGTCTCGCAGTCGGCGCGGGCGGGTCGGCAGAGCCAGGGGGGCGCTCTGAGTCGTGGGGTGCGGGGGGCGGCCCCAGGTCTCGGCCCTGGCACCCTGCTCCAGGGAAGGGCGCCCAGGCTTCCCCAGACAGACCCCAGCAGGTCAGCAGTCTCCCCCTCAGGCCCAGGACAGCGAACTGCGACCACCCAGCTCTGCGCAGGCCGCAGGGGCCACGGTGCCCTCCGGGGCGGCCCCTCGCTCTGCCCAGCGTGCGGCCAGCACTGGCCGGCCGCAGTGACAGGTCTGGGGGAGCTGGGCACTCCTGAGCTCCGCCCCCTGCCCCCTGCCGCGGCTCCAGGCTCTGGAGACCCTCGCAGAGCAGCTACTCTCCGCTGCGGCCCCTCAGGCACCTGACGCGGCCTCTTATTACCCAGCAAGAACAATTAGGGGATGTTTCAAGTAACTTTAATCTCCGAGCTTGGATACACACTGCTCATTTTCCTGTGTCAACAAGTCTCGCTGATGTTTGGCCCAGATTTCCATATGCTAATTTACCTATTTCCCTTTCTGAAAGACGGTCCCTTCCTGGCTGTTAATTCCGGCTGACAGGGAATGGTTCTGCTTTTCATTCTCTGAAAATAATGTATTGTCGCAAAGTGATTTATAATAAACAGTATCTAGGAAAGACCTACAATGCTGATTGGTTTTGACAACCAAAAATGCATTATTAATGAAATAATAACACTGGCAGCGTCCTGGACGTGGGCCGATCGTGGCGAGTGTTCTCTGCTCGGAGTGGAGACCCTGGCGTGGAGACGGCGCTGCCCGGGAGGGGCTGTGTGGGCCCCAGGGCAGGGGCAGCCCGGGTGCTGACCCCCCCTCCGTGCCCGGCTGGCCCAGGGCCCCTGACGCCACGGGTCGGCTTTCCTGGGCTCAGGAGGCCTCGCGTCCAGCGAGAGGCCCGCGGGCCCCGTCCTCACCGGCAAACACAGTCCTGAGCGGACCGTCTGTCGAGGCCCCGCTGGACCAAGTGGCCGCCGAGGTCAGGCCGGCCGCCCTCCGCTGTCAACGCAACGGGAGGAGAGAGCGGAACCTCGGGGACGGCTCGCAGCGCGGCGGGAGCCCACCCCGGGACACAGCGTCTCGTCCCCAACGCGCCGCCCCCGTCCGCGGCACCTCTCGCGCGCCCTCGTCTGCAGAGCCCTGTGTGCTTCAGCTCAGCTCCGCGCTCGTCTGCGCTGGACTCGCCGGCCCGGGCTCCGGGGGCGCCCCAGCGTGGGGGGGGGGGCGGCCTTGTCACCGGCTCCCACATTAGCTGAGGCATGAACTTTATTGAATTTGCTGAAGTGCTTCGCTGGACGGTCTCCAAACACTAACAGGGAAATGAAATTAAATAGAAAGGGTCAGCTCTGTTTAAGAGGGTCGTGTAAGTGCTCTCGAGACCGGGATAATTAAAAAGGCTGTAAACCAGGGCTCCCCGGGCAGCGCCCCGCTCGGCTGGGGCCCGCGTCGGGGTTCAGCGGACCCGCCTCGCCGGCCGCCCAGCCCCGGACAGGTGGGCTTCCAGGGAAGGGGCCAGGTGCCCACGGCCGGGGCGGTCAGTGGGCACCTCTGCTGCCCGTGCTCCCGTGAGCTCCGGCTGGCGGTCGGCTGTCCGGGGCAGGCCCTGCGGGCTGGGCAGGCCGTCCGGGGGTAATGACCCCACCGGCGCAGCGCCAGCTCTGGCCGAGGTGCAGACGCGGGTCCACCAGGGTCCGGGAGGGCCGCTGCTGCCCAGGTCCAGGCCCTGCACCCAGCCAGTGGACACGGAGCAGACTCGGCTGAACAAGGCGCGGTGGGGGGGCGGGGGACCCTGCCGGTGCCCATCTGCGGAGGCTGCGCCTGAGGGCCGGCGGGCGGGTGCAGACCCAGTCTGGGGGCATCATGCGGGCATCGTGCGGGCATGGCTGGCCGCGGTGTGGAGACTGCGGGCTGCTGAGCGGCGCCCCCGCACCTCCCGCACGGGCCGGCCTCTGGGTGTCTGCGGCGCCCGACCACAGCCCCAGAGAGCCGCCCGCCCATGGGCCCTGCCTCGGCCCCCGCCCCGCACCCCACGCACACGGACGTCCGCCGCAGCCATGCCCCGAGCAAGGCCGAGCTAAGAAACTCGCAGCCGCCCTCCGGCTTCGCTTGCGCCCAACAGTCCAACCCACGGCCGCTGCCCGGGGGCCGCACCTCCCACGACACGGGCTGGAGGCGGAGGTCTGTGCCCGACACCCCAGCGGCCGCGCCCGAGTCTGCGCACCGGCGTCGCGGCCGTGCCCCACCCCCGCCCGCGGCTGCCCTCCCCTCCCGGCCGGGCTCCGCGGGATTCGCTCCGGCTTGTGGTGGCGCCGCCGCCCACCGAGGCCGGGTCCACCTGGAGGAAAGTTGGGGTCCGCTCTCGGGAAGGCCGGGAGGGCGGAGGGGCAGAGACGTCCCCGCAGCCCTGTGTCCTGGAAGGCGGCGCTGGGGCGCCCCAAGGCCCCCGGAGGCCCCGCCCCGCGACTTCCGGCGCCCACGGTCTCTGCGCTGGCCCAGCAGGGCACACGGCCACGAGCCCCGGGCGCCCACCAGCCCCAGCCAGCCCAGCACGCCCCATCTTCGCGCGGCGCTTGGCGGGGCGGGCCGGGTGTCCGCAGCACCCGGGGCAGGAGGCGCGGCGAGGAGCCCGGGACAGCCGCCCGCAGCCAGCCCCGCGTCTGGCGAGTGACCCACTCTGAGGGAAGAACTGCTGAACAGCAGCGGACTCCATCAACGGGTTAATAATTTTCCGTGCTATTCTTCTTTGAAAAGGCTTATTTAAATGTTTATCAGTTGTGCAAAGCAGCCGCGCGCGATCCACTGGGGCAGGCTCATGATTGTCTATGCATGGAGGCGATGTCGGAAGATTAAAATAACATTGAGTATATTCTGTAAATGAAGCAGAGAACTAGCAGCAGCCTCTGGAGTCCATTATAAATTTTAATAATACATCAAGGTAATGTAACTGAATAACCGATCTCTGAGGGAAGAAACACAACATTTGGCTAATATTACAATTTAAATTACGAAAACAAAAAGAGCTTTTAGTTAATCTTGTCTTTCTGCTTTTATTCTTCAGGCTCTTTTTTATTTTCCCTGAATCCAAAACACCATGTAAACAAATAAAAGTACGGGAGAAAATAAACAGTTTGGCATCTCAGTAGATTAATTAATGCGCTTCAGCCCTGGCACCAGTAGGCGAAAATTATGTGCATAAATAATATCACTAATTAAAAAGATGCAGATTAACATGCAAATAATGTTAATGAGGATCTGCCATTCCGGAGTGGATTCGCATAACATCAACAATTTAATGGGTTGGAAGGCTTGTGTTTGCATTACATTAATAAATTTCAAAGACCTTGCATAAAAAAGTTCTGTGAGCGGCTCCTTTCCACTGGTGGGCTGTAAATTCTGTGGGCAGTAGCAGGCTCGTGTGGGCAGGTGCCAAAGTCATTATCGGAAAGACTGTTGAGGGGGCGGGTGCCAGCGTGACCAGCTGTTGGGAACTGGGCAGTGGCAGGATTCCGTGCCAATTATTCATATTATTTGGGCAGTCTTGATATTTATTTAAACTGATTAATATTTTGTGCTCTGCATCTTGATCTGGAGGGAAATCATTTTAAGCAAGCAAAGTTTAAAAAAATAACAAACCTTTATCGGCTTTGATGTACCGCGGTGCGGAATGCACAATGGGCTGCGCGGGCGGGCGCCGGCAGCGCGACAGAGCCCAGCGCGCCTTCCCCGGTGTCGTACATGGCTGGAACGAGCCATTTTGGCACCAGGGTCCTAGCGGGTCCTTGCGAGCCTGCGGACTGGGAGGGGAAGGCTGCGTCTGCGCGAGGCTCTGGCTGCGCCCCCTCGACGCTGCCACTCCGAAGCGCTGCGACTGGGGCTGCCCTGGACGCCACCTTCTGCCTCCCAGGCCCCTGGGGCCCCCTGCCCCCGGTGGGCCAGACCCTGGGGCTCCTGGTGCCATGTCGGCATAGGGCACTGAGCTGCCCAGTCCGCCACGAGCCGGCACTGGCTCTGCGGCAGGAAGGCCCCTGGGAGCCGCTGGGGGCCTTGGCTTGAATTTACGGGGTCCGGTAGGGAGACGACCAGCAGCCTGCGCCAGGCACAGCCCACCGCGGGCAGAGTGGAGGGCGCAGCCGGGCCAGTGCCACTCCCCGCCCAGCAAGGCGCCCGCTGTGCCCGAGTCCGCGCCCCTCCTAGGCCCCCTGACGCCCCGAGCTCCCGCGCCCTGCTCCCAGCTTGAGGCCCGGCCCCGGCCGAGGACGTCTCCAGGACACGCGTTTCCAGGAGCCCCCCAGGTGCCTGAAGCCGAGGGCCCCCGGCCAGCCACACAGCCTGCGACCGCGCGACGCTGGAGGGTCAGGAGATCCGGCTCGTGTTGCCAGCGCAGATGCACTTGGAGAGAGGCCGCGGGAGTTTGGCAGCTTCTGCTCGCCACGCCCCCCAGGATGTGGCTTGACGCTGCAGTGGCGGCGAGCGCAGGAGGGTCCCAGGGCAGTGCACCCACTGCCTGCCCTCTGCGGGCTCCGCGATTTCCCCGAGATTGGGCCCCCTGGCCCGGGGCAAGGCAGGAACGGGTCCCAGTCACCCGGCGTCATCAGAAGGTGCAGGGAGGCCAGCTGTGCCCGGGCAGAGCAGTGGAAAGGGTGGGGACCCCCACGCACCCCGTTACGCGTGGCTGTGTCCCCCGCTGACCCTCAGTCATCCCACTCATCCCCCGGAGGCTGTTCCAGGCCGCGACCCAGCAGTGCGCACGCGCGGGGCCCTCCGGGGCCACAGACCCCACCGGAAGCCCCGCCTGTGCGAGCGGAGGGCAGGGCCGGGAACCCAGGCGCTCTCCCCGCAGGCCGGCGAGTGGGGCAGCGCCCCGTCACCCGCGGGAAGGAAGATGCCCGTCTGCCCGCCACACCCGGGCTGAGAGAGCCGTGTGCCCGTGACCCCGGCTTCCAGAGGGCCAGCAGTGACTGCAGACGCACGGGCAAAGGTGTCAGCAACGGCGCGTCTCCTGCTCAAAGTGCACCATCGCTGGGCAGGTGCGGGGCACAGGTGTGGGGTGCAGGTGTGGGGCGCAGGTGAGGGGCGCAGGTGGGGGCACAGGTGGGGGACGCAGGTGAGGGGTGCGGGGCGCAGGTGAGGGGCGCAGGTGTGGGGCACAGGTGCGGGACGCAGGTGCGGGGCACAGGTGCAGGGCGCAGGTGCAGGCCTAGGGGAGAGGCAGCAGAGAAGCCCAGCCCCGCCCGCCCGGAGGTGGTCCTGGCCGAGGAAGTGAGTCTCCCACAGGTCCAGGGGAAGGCTGCCCGCGCCCCTCCAGGAGCCCCTCTCTGGGCCGACACGTCACGTCTACGGGAGCAGGCGTTTGGGCAGCTGAGCTCTCAAGGGGTGAGGCCAGAGCCCTGCCCCTGGGCATTGGAGGGGCGTCTCCCTGCACCTCCTGCCGGCCGTCCTCACTCTCCTCCGGAGCAGGCCCCGGCCGCCAGCAAGTCTCGGCTCTCTGCCTGGGCCTGAGACGCCTGAGGCAGCGGGGGCTGCGCAGGTGAGCTCTGCACACCCGGCCCTGCACCTGCGCCCCGCACCTGGGCATATGACTGTGCGGGCTCCCCAAACATGGACCTGCCCCCCGCGAGGACCCGAGCCGGCCCATCACAGGCCAGCTCCGGCTGCAGCTCCCACCCCCCGCTCCCGCCCGCCCCCCCCACCCCCCTTCTCCCGGCTCCTGCTCCTCCCGGCTCCAGCTCTCGCTCCCGCTGCCGGCGGTCAGCCTTCTCCCCAGGAGTCCAGCGCCGCCTGTCCAGTCGGGCCGTGTGGGAGCCTTGCCTCCCCTGGCTGCCGGACCTCTCCCGGCGGACCCCTGTGCTTCTCCTTTTCCCGCAGGCCCCGCCCGCTGACCCGCGATCGCAGGTGGCCGAAGGGCGGGGCCGGCCCCGGGCGGGCGGAGCCACGAGCCCTCGTCCCTGAACCCACGCTGCCACCGTCGGGGGTAGAGCGCCCTCCCTGCGAGGGCCGGGCCGCGTGTGCCCGCAGGACGCCCAGTCCGAGCCGGAGCCTCCCCTGGGCCTTCCCGGGGCCGCAGGAGGGCGCCCCAGCTCTGCCGCGAGGCCCCACCGCGCCCCCTGACGTTTTCTGCTCGTTTCCAAATGAGGGACTGGAGGAAACTTTTATTTTCAGGGTTTCTGCTCCGTGGGCATTGCTGCTGCGCTGCCTCACCCGCGGAGCGGAGGAAAAGGCTGGAATTATTCGCGGGACTGAACCTAAAGTGATTCAGTGTAATTAAAGATGTAAATTGCCAAGCCCCCCTGGTGGCGGAGCGGGTTAAGCACTGTGAGGCCATCACAGCCACTGCGGCGCGCAATCGATCCCCGGCCAGGGGGCTTCCCACAGGGCGCAGCAGACCCCTCCTGTCTCCCCGCTGCTCCCCTCAGCAGTGGACTTCAGTGGATCTGCCTGTTCTGCTCCCCACTCTGTCTCTGGTGAGTCCTCTCACCCCCCTACCTCTGGCCTGCACCCCAGCTCTTGTGTGCATAGATAAATCTTAAAAAAAAAAATACATATATATATATAAATTGTCTCAATTGGCGTCAGCACAGCTCAGGTCAGCAGACAATTCTCAGAGCTTTATCCGACAACTGCCTCCAGCAGGCTGGACGCCCCGGGGTCTCCCACCGCCCGCGCCAGCAGCGCCTGTGCCCGCATGTGCGCGTGTGTGCGTGTGTGCACATGTGCGTGTGTTCAGGCTCCCCGGCGCCCCCTGCCCGCAGCTGGGCGCAGGCGCCCGGGCACCCGGGCACCCCGCGCGGTGACCGCCAGCGGTGCTGGGCCCAACCCGGCTCCCACGCCTGCCACGGTGGCCCCGAGCGCCGCCACTTCTGGCCCAGAGACCCGCAGACGCGGACCCGGCGGGCGGGTCCTGGGGCTCTGGCCGGCAGCCCTGGGCAGCAGCCCTCCCAGGCCGGAGGCGTCTCGCACTGGGCTGAGGCGTCCAGAAGCCCGGTGCCCGCGTCTGCGGTGCCAGGAGAGCCCCGGCAGCCCAGGCTAGCCCAGCCCCGGCCCCGGGCCACGTGGCGCCTCCCGGGCAGCACCCGCAGGGAAGACGCTGCCCCTGCTGGCCGGGAGGCCTCGGCGACGGGAGGGGCGTGGCTGCTTCCGCTCTGGCCCCGCCTCGCCGCCCCCCCTCCCAGCCGTGGGTGTGGTCTCCTCCTGGTCCGCGCGGCTGATATGAGGCCGGGACCCCACTCGGGGCGGCGCGGGGCTGAGCTGTGGGCGCCCCTGGGTGTGCCATGGTGGCCAGCGGCGCCCCCACTGCTCTCTGGCACTGCGGGGGCAGGCGGGTCCATGCACTCACGGGCGGGCGCTCACGCCTGCGGCACACTCCGGGGGCGGGGCTGCAGCCCTGGGGGGCTCCCGGGAGCGGGAAATCGCCGGTCACAGGCCGCGCCCGCCTGCAGCGCTGGGGCCTCGTCTGCCCGCACCCCCCGTGTGGTGCCTGCGCCCACCTGCCGGCCCGGCGGCTCTGGGGGCGACGGCCCCGGGCTGGCCCCGCAGCGCCCTGAAGCCAAGGCCGAGTGGCTGCCTGCGGCATCTCCCGACACGGTCAAGCGCCCGTTGCCCCAGGCTGGCCTCAGGCAGCCCACGTCCCCCGAAGCCGGCGGCCACGTCGGCTACTGGGACAGGCCACTGCGGCGGCAGGAGAGCTGCCCTCCTCCAGCCGACCTCGAGCGGGGCAGCGGCCTGCCTGGCCTCAAACGCCAAGGGGACGGCGGCCGCCTGCCTCCGGCCCCGCCCTCCGGCAGTCGTGGGGCCGCAGCACACAGAGCCTCCCGCGCGCCGCCTCTCTGCAGGATCTGGGGACCCAGCACCTCCCTGCTCCAGGGCTGGGGAGACGGAAGCACGAACCCCGGCTCCTGGGCGCACATTTCACCTGGGGGTGTCTGCAAAGCCTCTGCTTCCCCACAAGGGGCAGGGAGAGGGGCTGGGGAGCGGCCCTGCCTCCTCGGTGAGGTGCTGAGGACCGCGGAGGGGGCCCCAGAGCAGGGCTCCCTTGAAGCAGGCCCCACAGGTACACCCCGCTGAGTTAAGGGAGCTGTCCGGGTGCAGCAGCCCCGAGTGGGAAGGGGGCCGGGAGGGGGAGGGCACAGGGCGCTGGGGCTGGAGGCGGCACCAGCACCGCCCGCCTCCCAGCCCCCTCGGGGGTCTCTGCACACTCCAGGGGTCCAGGGGGCTTTTCCCACCTCAGACACCCGAGCCTCACCTGCGAGGAGCGTGCAGAGGCTCCAGTCCGGGGTGCCCCGTTTAAGGTGAGGTCGGCCTGGGTTTCCTAAAACCCGCGGCATTTTGGTTTTTAAATCCAGTGATTCTGCTTCCAGCTCTGCCTAGTCCGCCCTCGGGCGTGTGCGCCCGTCGAGACCCACGCGGCATCCCGAGACAGAACACGCCTTCCCTGCACAGCTGAGAGAGTCCTCGAGAAAGCTTGGACTGGATGCCCTCGACGGCGCGAGGCGGTGCCTGCCACGCTGCGCCCGGCTGTGCTGGGAGCCCAGCGGCTCGCCCGCGTGCCCCACCCGGGGGAGGAAGCTCCTCCAGCCTGCCCTCCACGGGGCTGAGACGGCGGTGCCCATTTGGCCAGGCGGGGACTGCAGCAGCAGCGGGCACTCCGAGGGGACATCGATGCTCCATCGCGCTGCATCCGCTCCAGGGGATGGAGCTTCTGTCACTCACGCCGTCGTAGCTAGAAACGCAAGTGCGCCCCAACCAGGCGTGACCAAGGGGCACTGTGTCCCTGGCGAGACGTCCTCGGGCCCTCCTGTCCCTGGCGAGACGTCCTCGGGCCCTCCCACCCCGGGCAGCCCCGCCGAGTGTCTGCCTCAGGAGACAGCGTACGGGTGTCACAGCCGCGCCTCTCGAGGGCGCTGCGGCCTCTCCCTGTACAGGTGTCACATAATGTCACTTGTCTGTTGTGAGAAGGCCCGTTTGCTGTGACCAAAGAGAATAACCTAATTTGAACCAGAAGAACAGAATAGAATTGTTAAACAATCCTTTGCATTCTAAGCAACATTTAATTAGAAACACACTTTAACCACCAAAATGATAAAAATCCAAGAGATTAAAATTTGAGTGTCAATTATCATAAAATTCATCATTGTAATTCTTATTAAAACTCAGTGTTTAGATAGGTAATGATTTTATAATATGCCAATTTGCATAAGCAGCCCGGAGATGGCTTATTATTTCGATCCTACACAATTACAATTCCAGCCCATACATCAGAGCGCTCAGCGACGCGCGCGGCGCTAATTAATAAGCCATTACTGGCTGCGGCTAGTTAGGCGGTCCTGCAGCTGACCCTGCGCAAGGCGCGCCGGCTCTGAAGTCCCGGTGTGTAGCTACAAACATAATGATGTGCCAGGAGGGAATCATTAAAAATAATTTACACAAGCCTCCATTTACAAGATCTTTTGATAGCGCGCGTCCCCCGGTGCTGAGACCCCAGCGTCACCCACCGCTTGGAAAGTGCCAAGCAGGGGAGTGAAGGAGGAGACCTAAGTGGTTAATTAAGAGCCACTCAGACGCCAGGAGAGCCTCCTGAAAATCCCTCTGATGTCTGCCGTGTCAAATGTCTCTCGCAGGCTGAGCCCGAGACGCAGCAGCCGTCACCGGCTAATTACTGGGGACGGGAGCAGCCGAGCGGCCACCACGCCCGGCTCAGGACGGGCTCTGCCATCTTTGTGTGGGCAGCAGCCAGGGCTCGGTGGCCGGCGCCGCTGGGCTCAGAGACAGACAATGGTGTGTGGGGCGAGCCCGACCGTCCAGCTCCCCACTCGCGGCGGCTGCGGGGCAAGTGCCAGGAACTCAAGCTCCGACGGGTGTGGGGACCAGGGCGGACGGGCATGCAACAGCCGCTGCGGCCTCGGCACAGCCGTGGCCCCAGGCACATGCATGCTTACACGCGTGTGTACGTGGCACACACATCTGTGTGTGCACATGTGCGTGCACAAGCACACGGCCTGTACTTATTGCACACGCATGTGAGAGCATGCTTGCCCATGTGTGCCCATTGTGCACACAGAAGACACAGGGCATGTGGAATAAAGATGCAGAGCCTTGCCCCTCCGGCAGAATAACCGGTCACTCTGCAAGCTCCGCCCAGCGCCTGCGGGGCAGCTGCCCGAGACCGGCCTGGGCACCGGCCATGTCCTCCCGGAGGAAGCCGCAGGGAGGTGGGCAGTGGAGGCCGGCGAGCCTGCTGAGCGCCCCCCCCCCCATCAAGCGCAGCTCTCACTTCTCCAACAGGGCAGGTCCCAACAGGCTCTGCAGGCCCGCCCGAGACCGCGCGGGGTGTGGGGGCACAGCTGAGCGGGCCGGCCCGGGGCGGCGCCCAGCCTCGTCCTTCGGCCACGCGGCGGCCAGCCCCACAGCGTCTTCGCGCCCGGCCCCTGGAGATCTTGCTGAGAAAGGCAGCCACGTCCTCCCGACCCTGACCCGGCGGGCCCCGCCTGCCGCTGGACACGAGGCCCACGAGGCAGGAGGCGGCCTGGCCGGTGGCACCCGGGGAGAAACGGACAGGAGTCGCCGGCCCACACGGAGGCGGAGCCCCAGCGCCCTGGACGTGCTCTCCCCTGGCGAGCGCTGTGGGGGCGGTTTAGCTCCAGAACGTTCACGGTAATCCCAGTCTTTTAACACTGGCTTTCGCGTGCAGAAGAGACTCAAATTTAAAGCGTCCTTTGAAGTCCGGGCAGTGAGCCCCAAAACAAAAGGGAACAAGACAAAAACCAGCCCTCGCCAAGGGCGTAAGGGGGGCCGCTCGCGAGCCCGGGTGCTGCACCGCAGGGCGCCAGCTTGTCCCTGGGGCCCTCTGGGCTCCCCGTGGAGGTGGCACAAGGCGGCCCGTCCCCACCTGCAGCGACGGGACCGTCAGGGCAAGCGCCCGCAGGGCCGGCTGTCCACGGGCGGAGGTGGTCACGGGTGCCCTCAGCTCCCCGAGTCCAGGAGAGGCCCAGGGCGAAGCCGGCCCCTCCCGCTGCGCCCCTGGGCTGGGGGCCACAGAGGCCTGAGCATGGCGGAGAGTGGACGTCCATCCCCGCACGCCGCCCGCCGGCTCCAGCCGAGGAAGCGGATAGAAACGTCCCCGTCACCCAAGAGAAAAGGCAACTAAACCAGAAATTTATGGCAGCTCATATAAATATTTTTAATTAAGGTAATTCCCAAATCAATGCAACCCTTAAGCCTTGTGCCTTCTGAGAAAATAGTTCACACTTTTAAAAATTACATCCTGTTTTGCTTCAAAAAGCAAATAAAATATTCAGCACATTAAGGTCGCGCCGTCCACGGCCTGCGCGCCGAGTCCGTCCGCGCAGTGGGCGAGAGTCCGAGCGAGGCGGCCGCGGGCTCAGACGCGGCCCCGGGCGGCTGCCTCGGGGAGGGGCCGCCTGCGCCTGCGCATCAGCCCCGCGACGAGCGCGGGAAGCGGGGAGCTGGCGGCGGTCTCCTGGCTTTGGGGGCGAAGCCTGACCCCGCGAGCGCGTCGGCAGCGGCTGCCGGCGGGCAGCGTCCTGGGCGGGAACGCGGCGGCGGGCAGGCGGCCACGCTGGGCGGAGTTGTGGCGGCGGGTGTGCGGCCGGCGGACGCCTGGACGGGCGCTGTGCCCGCAGAGCCCCGGCCCTCCGGCCCCCATGGCAGAGACCCCCCACCCGCGTCTCCCGCCCCAGCCCCCCGCGAGGGCGCTGAACGTGTTAAGCCGCCCGCGTTTCCCGGTGCGTCTCCGCAGCTGGTTCGGCTGTGGGGGAGGGGGCGGCGGGAGCCCCCCTCGCGCTGGGACCACCTGAATAGCCTAAGACAGGGATCCGCCGTCCTCCAGGGCCGCAGACAGACTTCAAAACGCTGCAATTAAGTGGGAGCTGCGGAGATTAGGGGCGACATTATCTGTCATTAAGCGATTTCTGCGAGCGGGCGAGTCTGCTTTGCGCCTCCGCGCCACCGGACCCCGAGCTGAGCGGGGACTTGGCAAACGCCTGCGCGGGCCGCGGTGGTCTCTGACACAGACACTTGTCGCCCCCGCGAGGCCCGCGTGGCCCAGGCCGAGTGCTGCGCCTTCAGGAGACAAGCACCGGCCTGTCCCCGAGCGCGGCTCAGCGCAGGGGCAACGCCCGTCTGCCCGCTCCCAAAAGTTAGCTCAGTTTTCTTACAACAATAAACAGAGGCTCGTACACCGCTAGGCTTGCGCGCTGACGCTTACACAGCCTTTGATCTTTTGTTTTCAGCTCCAGCAGACTCTGTGGGGGGCCCTGCTCCCCCAGAAGGGCAGGCTTGGCGGGAGGCCCAGGCTCAGCCGGCCTGCACCGGGCCGGGGTCCCTCCTTGACGCACGCGGAGGCTGGGGCAGCCGCGGACACCCGGCTCTGCGGACGCCCCTGCGGGCATAAGGCCGGCTCCCGCCTGGCCACTGAGGCAGCAGCAGCTCAGTTTCGTCACCACACCCAGCCCAAAAATACTTGCTGTTTTACGAATGTGGCGACGGAAGCGAGTTTAACTGGGCTATGGCCGCAGCCACTGCCACTGCCCCTCCCCTTCACGGTGGCTTCAGTCCGCGCCGCCAACGGGCTGAAAGCCGAAGCTCGCTCTGAGGCTGTGTTCACGCGGGCCGCGCCCCGGCCTTGAGGCCGAATGCCGGCGTCCAGGGCCGCCAGCAAGGGCTCCTTCAAAGGGCCTCGGTTTGCTTTCAAGCCCCATTTCCATGTCCACCCTGGAAATGGGGTAACAGCGGGCTGGACATCAGGGGGAGCCCTGCAGCCCCACTGCAGCAGGAGGAACGCGGAGACCCCGGCCGGGCGCGCCTGGGTGTCACTGCTTCCTGCTGCTGCTCTCGGCGACATCCTGGGCCGCCGCGGCCCGTCCAGCGCTGGCGTCCACCGGGAACCCAGCCCCGCGCCTCGGCGTGCCCGTGGGCGGCGCTGGCTCAGTGGGCCGGGTGCCCCCTAGGCCCCCAGCTCGCTGAGGGCCTGCGGCGGCGGGAGACACCAGCCGGCACCCGCCGGCCACGGGCAGAGGCTCCGCCGCACCCCTGACCGGAGCAAACCGGCTCCAGAACCCGCTTCCTCCTGCGAAGGCCGCGCGGGCGCTGAGCTCAAGGGAGACAGCACCAGCCGCTCGCGCCGGAGAAGGGGGTCCGGCCGCTCACTTCTGGTGAAGCACCCCCAGGCCACAGGCCGCCCCTTCTCAGGGAGGCCCGTCGGGCAGCCCCTCATCTGCCTCCCCGCAGCCGCACCTCTGCTCCTGGGTTGAGAAGGCGGAAGCTGCGACTATTTTAAAATCTGCTCCTAACATCTCATCAGCGCGAGCAGCAGAGATAAAGCGGCCGCTCCGCTCGGCCGCGGCGCAGGGAGGCGCGGACGGTGCGGGCGTCGCTCTCCCAGGTCCCGGGCGAGGTCGGCGGCCGGCGCCGCAGTCCCCGTCGGTTGGGTGGCGCGTCTGGGGGGACGCAGGCCGCGAGGGCCCGGGGCTAACCGCGCTTGGGGGCGGCGGGGCCTCGGACTCCTCCCGGCCAAGTGCCAGTTACGGCGGGGAGCCCCAGCTGCCCAGAAAACGGCCGCTGAGTGGTCTGTAAACCGCGGCCCGCGCCAGGAGGACACAGGAGCTTTTGCTTATGAAACCTTCAGCTCTTCGTGCAAACCAAGCGTTTCTCCTTCTCAGGCTCAGAAGGGGGCGCGCAGCACCGGGGTGGGGGCTGGGGAAGCACCACGTGGGGGCGAGTGCAGAGACCCCCAGCACTCTGTCCGGAGCGGAGGCCGCCCGCGGCCGAGAAGGCAGCAGCCCTGGCGGGCAGTGCCCCACGGAATCATGGCGCTCCGGCAGTCACCGTGTGGACTAAAAACGAGACTGAACCTGCCTCTGTCCCCGCCTCCTCCACAGCACCCCTGAGCCCGCCCCGCCCCGCCCTGCTGCGGGGGACGCCGCCCCCCCGAGCCGCATGAGGCGCCCATCTTCTTTCTGCTTCTCCTTCTGGACTTGCTTTCTCCACCAAGAGCAGCGGGGTGGGGGCGCAGGGCAGGCCTGGGTGGAGAGGTCAGCGCCCTGCGGAGGCGGGAGCGCAGGCAGCGGAGCGTGGGCCGGACCCCACTGCGTGGGGGGCTCGGGGCGGGGAGGCGCGAGACGAGCGTCGAGGCTCAGGGGGCCCCGCCGTCTCAGAACCAGAATTTCCCGCCACCGGCTCTGCTGACCTGCGTGTTCCCAGCTGTGCCCGCGAACTCTCCAGCGCTGCCGAGGGCCCGAAGGGGCCGGTGTGGCGTCGGCAAAGTGAAATTGGAACTGACATTACGGAACCAAATTAAAATTGTCATCCAAAGTGATCAGAACAGACCCGTTTTCTTCCCCACTGGAAGTGGATTCTTGGCTTTTCCCTTGCCCACCCCCATCTCTCTCTACCGTGACGCTGCAGGGGAGCAGAGCCGGGGGGCGGGGGACCTGCAGCCCCCCACCCCCATGTTCCCAGCCAGCCAGGGGGCCCAGCACCAAGGAGCCTGGACCAGCCGCGCGCCGCCGCGACCCCTCTCCCGCCGCGTCACCGTGACCCGACTTCAGCACCTTCATCAAAAATTATTAGGACAAACTGAAATCCATTGCATCGCGGGGCGAGCAGCGCGCGCTCAGAAGGCGCCTTCATAGGGGCCGCGAGATTGGCCTGCGGGTCGCTGGTCGTCCCGGGGAGCTGAAGGTGATGAGCCCGGCGGCTTGTGTCCAGGACGCGCACGGGCACCCAGGGGACAGATGGGGCGGGGGTGTCTGGCAGGGTCTCCTCCGGGGCCTGACCCCTGCGCTGGCTGAAGCAGGCCCGCGGGCGCTGGGTGGCCCTCTGTGTCTGCCCTCCCGGGGTCCGTCCCCTGTGCTTTGGTTGTCTCTAGAGGAGGCGCGTGTGGGCACGAGCTTCGCGAAGCCTGCAACCCAGGGCCTGGTGCGACGCCCGGACTCAGCAGGCGCTCAGCTGCGCGGCGGGGCGGGTGGCTGCGTTTGGGAACAAGTCCCGCCGGGCCCCAAACCGGCGCACACGCCGCGACTCTATAGAAGAACCTGAAAGACTTGCAGGGTATTTAAGAGCTGTTATTGAACACAAGGTGCAGTGTATTTTACGTTGTAATCTTATTTAAATCGTATAATGAATGCAATAATGGAAATTAAAATCCCAATATGCACGGCTATGCCTCTTTAATCTGCATGCGACTTTAAACAGTATTTCCTAAGAGTCTATTCTTTCATGTGATGAAACTCGCTTCACAGCTCGAGAAGGAAGCGCCCCGGAGGGCCTGCTCGCCCGCCAGCCCCCTCTCGCCGGGGGCGCCCGTAGACGCCTCCGCGCTGCAGTCTGCGCACAGGAGACGTGCACCAGCGGCGGCGGCCGCCTGCCCGCATGAAACGCTGGTGCTTGGTGGGGCTGAGAGCAGATAATGGTTAAAAATAATTCTGGCAAATGAGAAGCAAATGTCTAAATCGAGAAGGAACTCGTTTCTGGCGGCGGAGGTGCGCCCTGCGCCGTCTTCTGTTTGTTTCCCAGCGTCGCTCTTCTCTGCCCTCGCCCTGGAAATCCAGGAATCGGGATTTGAGCATAAAGAGAAATAAACCTCAGAAGTTTGGGGCCAGGCGGGACTTGTGCGCGGACGCGGCCACCCCTCCCGCCGCGTGAACTGAGCGCCTGCTGAGTCCCGCGCTCTCACCTGCCCCGCCCCGGCCCACGCCCACCTTTCAGTATCCTCTCCCGGGCGAGGAGGAGCTGAGGATTCCAATGCCTGCGGCCACTCTGAGGACTGAGGCAGCGGGTTGTTCTCTTGCTCTGGCCTCTCCATTGTTTTGCTCTCTCCTCTGTAAGTGGCTTCAGACCCTTCCAACCCGACGCGCTCTCGTGCCCCCTGCACGAACAGAGAAGCCCCGCGCACCCAGACGCTTCGGTGTCAAGAGGGGCCAGCATCCCCACAATAAACGCGGAGCATCAGCCCGCTGCCCGTGTGGGGCCGGCCACCGCCCCAGCCCCGCGCAGGACAGGCCGCGAGGGCGCCAGGAGGCGCGGGCGCAGCGGTCACCTCCGCCGGCGGGGAGCGGGGCCTGGGCACGCCCGCACCCCAGACCCACGGCCCAGGCGACGCCTGCGCAGACGGGCAGAGTTTTCGTTTCCGTTTATTTTTCAGGGTAGGAATGTCAGGGGCGGGGTGGGCGGGTCGGGAAAGCTGGCGGGGCCAGGGCGAGGACCCCCGGGTGCGCCCGGCCGCCTGCCCACTGCGGAGACGGAGCAGAGACGGCGCCTGAGAGGTGGATCCTCCCGGCGGGAAGGGGGGGAAGGAAAATAAAAGTTTGACGGGAATTTATAAATATAGCCTTGGTTAAGAAGATCATCACTCATAATACCATTAAATCTATTTCAATAAACAAAAACATGCTTTACTTATTCCAGGAATTCTTTGTGAAAGGAAAACATTATGTGAAAAATAAAGTGTTATTGCCAACACAGTTAAAATCTGGAGTGAGGTTTTGAATAAACAAATTAAATTGCGATGGAATATGGTGTGCCTAGAGGCATTTCTTGACAAAACAGCCATCTTATTTACACGCTTCACAATACCCCACCATGGATGTCGAAGGAAAAAAATAAGGAGAAAAATAATTAGCATATTAATCTTTTTTATGCCGCCATCTTTCAGATCCAGAAGCCCATGGTGTAATTTAAATCTAAACGCTTTCCTGGCATTAGAATTCATTTTAGATGGGTCAATTGTTCCATAATAAAGGGATAGAAGGTGTACTTCATGCACGAGATTTATGTTTGCCATTTGTCCATATTCATGTGCTACTGAACACCCTCAATTCACATGGTGATGGCTGCTCATATCAGCCCGGCGCCAGCCTCACAGACCAGCGGCCGGCAGCGATGAATTTCATTTGCAGGACAAAAAATACGGCGAAATTAACTCCAACAGTTTATTGATTTTTGCTTAACAGAAGCCAGTATAACAGCTCTATTGCCCTCATAATGATTAGTGACAAAAGTTTAATTAAGCAATTATGAAGCCAATAATAGAGTTGTCTGGCCCGCGCGGCTCCGGCCCGTTCAGGACTTATCTCCCTCTTGCACATCAGAGCAGCTGGAATGTGCTTGAGGAGATTAATGCGGCGAACACAGATGCCTACTTTAATTCCGCTCCGCGATGCCGTTTGAATGGAGACGGAACACAGGCTCCCCTTTATCAAATTACAAGTCCGCTTTTCATGAATATGTAGTTTAAAAAAAACCTAGTTGTGGCTTCAAGGTGTAATTATAAAGACATACAACAAAAATGACACACAATTCTGTCTTAGTAATCCCTGCTATGAAATATGCATGATAATGTATTACTGAATAAAGACTTAACAAGGTTCTAAGAGGCTTTGCCATTGTACCGTTATCCAAACAATTGGCAGACTTTCCCAAACGCGCGTGAGATATTGTCTGACCTCACTTCTTTGTTTTTCTTCCTCTTAAATGTATTGTTTCAAGCTTATTGTATCGTCATTTGCCGGCGTGCCATTAAGCCCGTCTTATCTGTTTTGTAAGAATTCCCGATGTGTCCTGTGTGCCTCGTGTCAATGCGGGGGCGCCTCCCGCGCTCGCAGTGGCCGCGCGTCCCCGCGCCTGGGCCGGCTCGGGCTCCTCAGTCCGGCCTGCGGCTCCTGGCGGGCCGCCTGCGCGCAAAGCGCTGACGCTCCTGGGAGGCTCCAGCCGGGCTGCCGGGAAGCTGCAGCGGCCTCAACCAACTTGGCGGCCCTACTCCCCCCGGAGCAAGGACAGGCGGCCCGGGGCTCCCGAGGACAGAGCGGCTGGTCCTGCCCCCCGTGCACGCGCAGCAGACTGGGGCGCACCCACGAGCGGGAGCGCGGCCGGGGGCCTGTCTCCTCACTCCGGGGACACCCGGATCGCCACTCTCCACTCAAGAAAACGTAAACCAAATTCACCATGGGTTCTGCCACTAATCAGCTGGGCCTGATCCAAATGATTGCAATTTGTTTTCTCAAAATCCCCTGCAAAGACATCCGTCTTCCCGGAACAGCTGCTTCCGCGTGGCAGGCAGCAGCGGGCTCTCTGCGGAGGCCCCCGGTGTGGCGCCGGGCAGCGCTGGGGCTGGCGTCCCTCCGGCCCTCGGGCGGCTCCCGCGCCCCCAGCGCCCTGGCCCGCTCGGGGACCGCCCCGAATGGGTGCTCGCCCGCGCCGGGGAGGGGTGCGCCTCCCCGCCTTGGAGGACCCCGTATATCCTCCAGCAGAGTTTGCGCTCGTCTCGGGACCTGTCTCTCTTTCTCTGTAGCAATTACAGGGTTACCTCGCCGGGCTCTGTGCGTGTAAATCAGCCCAGCCCGACTCCCCGCTGACGGGAGCAGGCGCCGCCGCGGAGGACGCACTGGTGGAGCCGCCCCGGGTGCGTGGCAGCGCCGGCCGGGCTGAGCTCCCGGGCGGGAGCCGCTGCATAAGCTCGCGGGGTGCTCAGGCCAGCGCCGCTGCCAGAGGGCCCCTGTCCCCGACCCCTGCCGAAGGCAGGAAAGGTGCAGGGAGAGGCGGGCGGCGGACTCCAGCCTCCTCTCCGGCTGCGAGAAGCTCCCTCCCACCGCTGCACCTGCTCTCCAGGGCGCGCTCCGGGACAGCAACCGGGAAGCTTCACTGACAAAAAGGGTCTGTTAACTATCCCTGTGGCAGTCATTAAAGAGGACTGAACTTGCAAAGGACTGAAATAAAATCCCGGGATCTTGGAAAGAAAATGTTCATCTCCTCTGCTGTTAATTGCTAGAATTTTTAGAATCTGGCGGTGATGCCGGAGTCTTTGAACAGCTGCTGGAAAAGGCAGCTCTTAAAGGAGCAGTGGACACGCTGGCCACATGGGGCCCCCCAGAAAAACGAACAATAGCCCCTTACACAGTGATCACGGGAACAAGGATCAAGTCAGAACTCGACGTGCAGGGCTGCAGCGGCCAGATCATTCTGGCGGGGAGCTGGCACTCTCGGCAGCGGGGGTCCAGCGTCACCCACTGCCCGCCTCTCTGAGGCTCAGCTCCCAGCGCTGGCCCCATCCTCCGCTGGGCTTGGAAAGATAAAATGACCCAGCGCCCTCCTGCAGTGTGGCCTCAGCCACGGGGCAAGTCCCGTCCCCCAGGGCGGCCGCCCACCGGAGCCGCCGGAGCGCTGGCAATTAGCAGGCGTCTTAATTATTCTTTCTTGAGAGGCCTCACAAGGGCTGGCTTGTTCTCCAGACACAGATGATGGAAGCTGCTAAGTGAGGAAGGGTCTCACGTGGGCATATTATTTTGACAGCAATACAGAAAATGGCCCTTGGGTGATGTGGGTTCACCGGAGCCCCCGCCCCCTGCCCCGCCTGGGCGCCCGTCTCCAGGCGGAGCTGCCTGTGTGTTCCCAGCCGGTGCCTTGACTTAGCGGGGAGAGTCCCGGGCCTTGGCCCGGCGACCAGAACTCACAGAGACCCCCTTGCGCCTGGTGGGGCGGCTCCCCGAAGGCGAGAGACGCGCCTGCCTGCTCTCTGCTCGCGCCCTGCCCGCCTGGTTTTTGTTGCCGAGCGATGATTAATGGCAATTTGCTCTTATTAGCAAAGGGCTCAGAGCAGGACGACAATTTTAATTCACAGGCGCGGTCATCACGCCCCTGTGTGCGGTTCCCCTCTGCAGAGGTGCTGGATTTCCAGCCGGCAGTTCGGGTGGCAAGATGAGCTTCAAATCTGCAAATTAAATATTAGGTGCCTTCTGGTAGCACATCAAGCCTGGCTGGCCCGGGGACGGCGGCGCGAGCGGCAGAAATCACATCAGCCCCACAGCCTGCGCGGTTCCTCGGCGTTACTGTGGGGGCTACAGGCAGACCCGCAGCCCTGTGCTAATGGGGCGCCGCTCTCGTTATGGGTGCCACTTCCTTCCCAGCGCACCCTGATTACTTTTTAGCCCTTCCTTCCCCCAGCTGGTCCTCCCCCAGTTAGGCGGCATTAATGACACTTCAGTCATCCTGCTTTCAAGCCGAGTCCTTCCACGGCGAACAGAGAGCTGACATTTCCTGACATTTTCCCAACTAATTACAGGACAAATAATTAAGCATGTTCTCGTATGTAACAAATGAAGGCAAAGCCGTCTGTCAAGGCGGGTGATTGATGACACTCCGGGAGAATTTATCTGATGGGCCCCTCCACGCCACGGAGGGGAAGCAAATTTATTAGAATGAACAATGCAAATTCTGAGTCATCTTATCCAGTTATGCGCCAAACCAATATCCATGTCAAGGTGAGTGTGACAATGAAAGCAAAATATTTGCATTTCGTGGGGCAGGTTGAAGGGGAAATCAGAGCGCGGAGATGACAGGCCTAATTATTTTGGCTCATACAGGCTGGGACAGCTGTTTCTGGTGTCCCGAACAAGGCTGTCACACAGGTAACTAAATAGGCCTGCATCTAAGGCTGCGCGTGACACCGCGCGGCGTCTCCCGCTGATGACCAACCCGAACGTCGCTGCCATCCCCAGAAACAGAAAATGTGTCACCGGCGCCTTCTGTGTGGCAGCCAACATTTCGCGACATAATTACTTGTTAGTGAATTAATTCCTATCTGTCAGTATCTATGCCAGTGTCATTTTAGACCATTACAAAATTATGCCGTCGCTATAGCAACCGCAAGCACAGTTAAGAGGCAGAGCTCAGGTACCCGGAAGGTGCCCAGTTAGGCGGCAGCGCGGTGCCACGCCCGCCGCGCCCCGCCCTCCGCGCCCCTTTATTTGGGCTACGCGTTTGATCGATGATGATTAAACAATAATTTCGGGTTTCCAGTTTTAATCCAGGATGCATAATTCGCGTAATTAAAGCCGCCGCCGCAGTCGGCGCTCTGAGAGAAGGGCTCCCCTGCACTGTCAAGGCAATTAATTGGGTGCTTAGAAGTGACAAGCCGCCAGCGCCCGCCCTGCCCGGTGGCACCGCCGGAGCTCCCGTCCTGCCCTGCGCGGACCCGCCGCCCCCGCCCGGGCCCTCCCTGTTTTCCTCCTTTGTGCCGCTCGCCCGCTCCGAGCTCCGCACCGCGCTCCCCCCGGCTCCCCAGGCGAGAGACCCCGCTGCTCATGAGGGCGCCCGGGAGCGCCCCCGCAGAAAGGGGGGGCATGGCGACCAAACAATTAAAATTAAAAAGAAAAACCTTTGAACCTGAAATCGGAAAACAGAATTTCCCACAGAAAACCGAGTCTGCGCTCGTGGATTTTTCTCTCGGTGATTAAACGCGGCCGGCTGGGAGCGAGCAGCCTCCGCGGCCACCAGACAGCGCCGCGCTCGCTGCAGACGCCGCCCTCTCTGCCGGGGGCAGACCTCTGACTGGTGAACGGGCCGCGGCGGTGGCGGCCCACCCCAGGCCCACCCCGGGCCCACCCCGGGCCCCCCGAGGGCCGAGCTCGTGAGAGGCAGGGGAGAGGCGCTGCCGCAGCCCGGCCGGCCTGGGCGCCGGCTGCGTGTCCCCCCCAACGCGCAGGGCAGCGGGGGTGCTTTGAATGTGTTTAGATATTTATTGGCTGTGCTAAGTTAATAAAGCAGACGGCAGCGACGGGGCTGGGCCGCCCTAATAACTGACAGCGCCGGGGGCAGCGCTCTGAACAGGCCGAGACGGAATTAGATGCGACGAAGGCGGCGGCTCCGAGGCGAACTGCGGACGCCGGTCCCGTCGGGAAAGGCCCAGGAAGGCGGGCAGCCCGGCGCCGTGGCCGAGCCCAGAGCGCCCCAGCTCCCAAGCCCACTCCGGAGAGAGCCAGGCCTCCCCCGGCAGCGGGGCGGGGGGGGTCGTCCGGGCCGGGGTCCCTCCCGCCGTCTGAGCCCCACTTAGCAGGCGCGCCGCTCCGCCGCAGCTCCCCGCCAATCCCAAACGGCAGAAATCAATAATTTCCCCGGAAGGGTCTCCGAGGACGCGCCCTCCCGACCGTGCCCCCGGCCGTTGTTAACACAAAGGCAGCAAAGAGCGCGAGGTCCGCCTGGGCTTGATCCCGACGCCCTCCGCGCACACCCGCGAAGTCGGCGCCGCTGCCGGACCCGGCGAGCTTGGCCCCCACAGCCTCCCTCACCGCCCACCCCGCACCCGGCCACCTCGAGCCAAACGGTCTCCGAGCTGCGAGGGCAGGAGGGGCCGAGGGACGGGGCGCCGGGTCCGC
The DNA here is from genome assembly GCA_004024925.1 of Scalopus aquaticus. Classification (NCBI taxonomy): domain Eukaryota; kingdom Metazoa; phylum Chordata; class Mammalia; order Eulipotyphla; family Talpidae; genus Scalopus; species Scalopus aquaticus. Next base: position 61,936 of record PVIJ01005935.1, on the reverse strand, counting down.
ACCCCGGCCGCCTCAAGGCCACATCACACGGGGACGCCCACAAACTCGGGACGAGGCCCCGTGCCGGGGTCTCTGTCTGACGACCCCAGTCGATGTAATTAATGTACTCTGCTACGTTACATTTTAAGAAGTGACCATTGTGTAGTACACTTTGAAATATGCACAAGCTAATGGGATAAGATACAAAAATTATTATGCTGACAGTAAATCATATTACATTCCTAATAAGCATTAACTAGATAACTAGGTCAGAGCAGTATTATCTTAATTGATTTTTCAAAAGAAACCTGACAGAAAAATGTCAATGCTGGGATATTTCTTCATGCATCATTAAAACAAGATTGGCTTTTAACAAAAGAAGAGGCCTTCACAGAATTGATTCTTGCTCCGGGCTGCCTGCAAGTGAGTGTATTACATAAAAATCTATACAGGATATTAAAACAACACCCTCGGAAAGACAGTTACAATTAAAGGCGGCCCCCCCAGTGCGGCCGCGGCCACTCGCGGCGCCCACATCTCCCCGCCGAGACCGGCCTCCGCTCGGCGCGGCCCCTCAGCACCGGCTCCCGCCGCGCGGCTGAGGGACCGGGCGGGCTCGGGGCCGGCAGCGTTGCCGGGGCGTCCGCAGGGCACGCACAGGGAGGCGCCCAGCGGCCGCCTCCTTCTTCCGCGCCTCTGAGCTGTCCTCGCCAACGGAGCCTCGGGAGCCTCCGCTCACGGCCTGCAGCGGGTCGGCCCGGCCAGAGCGGACGGCGCGGCCTGCGGTCAGCACGGAGACCCGCGCCCCTCTCTGGGTTTCCCACCACAGACCGGGGGCGCCCTGCTGCCCACTGCGGGAGGGCGCAGGGAAGGGACAACCGAGGCGCTCTGCCGTTTCGGCCTGGACGCGGGCGGCTGGGAGACCCTCGCCCCCACCGTCCCCGGCCCCCTTCCTGCCCCTGGCTCCTCACGGACAAGCCTTTTTCCCGGGCGCAATGAAGCAGGGACGCTGCCTGCGCGTGTGTGTGCGTGTGCATGTGCGTGTGCGTGCACACATGTGTGCGCGAGAGAGACAGACAGGGGACAGGTGGGGCTCCGAGGCCAGGGACGCAGCCGGGTGGACACTGGGCAGGAGGCCCCGGCTCCGGGGGACGCGGCTTGGGCGGGGCCTGGGCCGGGCGTGTCCCCTGGGGGCGGGGCCTGGGCTTGGCGGCCCCGCAGACCCCCGCCTGTCCGTGGGAGGCCACGTCCCGCCACCAGTGCAGCCCGGGGCCTGGCGCCTGCCCTGAGCCGTGCAGAGGAACCCGCAGCACCTGGGCTTCCCAGGGCGGCCGCTGGCCCGGCCACGAGGGCGGTGGCCACTTGTTCTCGTGTCAGCGGAAGGGCAGACAGAGCCGGGACCTGCCGGCAGGCCAGAGCCTCTCCTGGGCCCCTGCGGGCCCCTCCAGCCTCTGTGGGAAGAGCAGAGCCCCCAGCGACAGGCCCAGGACAAGCTGCATCACGCCCAGAATCAGTTTTCTCTTCTGCAAAATGAACACTGAGGCTTAGTTTCCAGAATTGCTGGGACCCAGGGGTCAGCTCCCTGGGGCTCCCTCGGGTGCAGATACCACCAGGGCTCTCTAACCACCCCCCCATGCCCACCCCCCCAGGAACAGCTAACACTCTGGGTGCGCGCGGGCTCCAGCCCCTCCTCCCCACATGCCTCGCAAACGTCCCCCAACCTAGAAGTTTCCCCTCCCCCATTAGCAGCCCTGATGGGGCTCACAGTTGAGTCCCAGGAATATGCACCCTAACTCATCCCTGGGCTGAAGTGAAGCGCATCCACAGGGGCCTCTCCAGCCCAGGGTGGACCTCCACCCCCACGGGGCTGTCCCCACGGCTGTGACGCGAGAGTTAGGCGATTTCAAATACAGGCAGGTATTGGTTTACATTTCTTAAGAATGTGTAAGTTTCCTGAATAAAACTATCATTTAAAAGCCTGAAAGAGATCTGTAAAAGCCCTGCCAAGTTTAAATTTAGAAGCTTGTTGTGTAGAAAATGCAGCAGAGAATATACAAACAAATGGAGAATCTAGCATAAAACCAGAACCCAGAAGCTGTCACTGACTATAGGACCAGGTCCATCGCCTGCTTGGGGCATCACTAGAACCAGCTCCCTCTCCAAAGAAGCAGCACCCAAAGGCCTCCCTGGGGATGCAGGGGTCAGTCTCAGCCTATGAGGCTATCAGCAGCCACTGCAGCACGAGTTCGATCCCCAGCCAGGGAGCTTCCCACGGGGTGCAGCAGACCTCTCCTGTCTCCCGGCTGCTCCCCTCAGCAGTGGATTTCAGTGGATCTAACTGTTCTGCTCCCCACACTGTCTCTGGGGAGTCCTCTCACCCCCACACCTCTGGCCTGCACCCCAGCACTTGTGTGCATAAATAAATAAAAAATAAACCTTAAAAAAAGAAAAAGCATCCAAGTAGTCACTGTGAATGGGTGGCAGAAGAGTGGAATTTATACCACCCTTGCTGTGCAAGATTCCAAAACAAACACAGTAAAAGCAGATTTCCACCTGCTAAAAGGTGAGGCCACAGGTGAACAGTCCATTGTCCCACATCCACAAGCCAAGGTGTCTGCAGTTAACACAGAGGGACAGGTTGCCACTGATTAAACTGAAGATAAACTACAATTCAAATTGCAAAACAAAACTTGGAAGTATCAATGACAGAACAAGATCAATATCAACAAAAAATAAATACATTTAAATTAGTATAGGTATAAGAAGGAATGAAAAATACTGAAGGACACAGAAGAGAAAAACTTTTAGAAAAAGAAGCAAAACTTCTAGAAATGGTAAAGAGAAGACAAGCTGCAGTTTAAGTTTCCACTGTTGGTCTCTGAATGAGTAAATGTGGTCATTCCTGACCCTCTCCCCTATGAAAGGAAAGGACCAATGCTCTGTTAAAGAAAAGTAGCATCAGCCAGAGCTTCTTAAATATTTTATTCACAATGCATGAGTCGACGCATGAGTGATTGAGAACTTCAGTTGTTCGGTAAGTACTATGAAATAACTATGAATGATATGCTGAAGAAAATTTGAAATATAAAATATCAGAATATTTCACTGACAGACTGGAATCCAAAACCAAACAAAGGAAAACACTGGAAATTCTACAGCTGAGAACACAATATCAGAAACCAAGAGCTCAATTGCTGAGATTACTAGCAGCTAAATGAATGATGGCATGTTAAACAACTCTATAGCAGAGGGATCAATGGAAATCTGTACTAAATACAGAGGAAGATGGCTAAAAAACATAGGAAAAATAAAAATACAGATGAGGGACAGTGACAAAGGCTGATTCACGTAACTGGGAACTCACAAGGAGGTGAGAGAAATAATAAAACAATATATCCAGAGATGTTCATTAAGTATTTTTTTCAGCCTTAGGAAAATCGTGAATCCAGGTCTTCAAAATCTCACAGGACCACAGCAGGAAAAGGCAAAGGACTTTCTCCCTGAGGATATGGAGAGACACAGCAAAAGTTCAGACTCAAGGGCAATCTCAGCACAGGTCAACAACTGAGTGGACAGCTGATTGTGGAGGGAAGTGATGGCAGGTGGAAGACGATGGAATGAGAGTCAAAGAGCTGGAAGGACATTACTACAAGACTGATGCTCTATCACCTGCAAAAATGTCCTTCACTTACTAAAGTAGAATAAGTGCATTCGCAAGAAAATAAAAATAGATAATTTGGCACAAGTGGACCCATGTTAAATAAATATTAAGGAGAGTTTGTTTGGGTAAATAAAAGGTGATGCAAAATTGAAGGACAGAACAACAGCAAGGATCAAAGTGCATCAGAAATGGCACACGTGAGGAAACATAAAGTATCCTCGGTACAATAACAGATAGTTATAGCCTGAACTTTTTGTGGGTTTCAAAATAAATGTAGGCTTTTTACAGCATAAGAATAAAACAGGTGCCTGCGTGTAGTTAAGGGAGAGTTATCAAACTGGGAGAAAAGGAGGTGACTTAGAGAGTAGTCCAGAAAAATAAATAGTTGGAAATATAAAATAGAGGTCAAGTTTAAAGGACACAACAAAAAAGGCTAACTTCAGGAACAACAAACACTTTCAAATGGGAAAGAAGAGTATTCTGGAACTAAAGGAGTATACATACACTCAGTTTGGAAACCACTTAGACTCTGAGAAATACAATTTTTAAACTCCATGTAAACAATGATCATACTGCCAGAAGAGACCAAAATCAAAGCTTCAATGCAAACAAAAAAACCTAAACTTTCAAAATGTCAACAGCTGACATTTCATCAGTAGCTATAAAATGTGGAAACACAGAATTCAACATCAAAATACTACGGGAATGATTTTAATCCCAAAACCTAAAGAATCATTCAATATCTTGTCCATGAAGTTTTGGCAGATTTCATCAGAACAAATGTCCAGGTCTGGTATTATTGTGATTGTTTCATTTTAAATGATTCTGCTTTTAAATTTAGGTCTTCAGTGTCTCTTTCCTTAGTCAATTTTAGTTTCTTTTTATTTTATATAAACATTGATTATTTTATATTTTCATATTATTTGGCACTGACTACCATGAAATTAAAGCACAAAAAAGAGATTTTCAGAAAAAGAAGTCAAGAAGTCAAAGAATGCCTTCATTGTCTCTCCAGGTGGGGGGTTATGGTTACATTTAAGTGCTATAAATTTGAGCACAGAAACATGAAGCATGACAGAAAACAATGTTAGGCAAGCCATTCATCAGCCTGAAACTGAAAAAAATATTTACTATAATTTTAGTGACTTGTGAGTTAGAAAACAAGATGGAAAAAATACTCAGTAAAATACCTTTGAAGATGAAGAAAAAATCAAAACTAACCATTAAAATTTTGCAAGGAAAGCAGCAGCTGAAGTGTATGATACCATTTACATAAAACTATCGATTGTTATTTTTATATATCAACTAAACCTTTTGATTTGTTATGTAAGTTGGGCTCAAAACTTCCACATTAACAAGGAGGGGGAAATGAGTAAATCCAACTCATTTAATTCCATTTAAAAATAAAAGTAGGCTTTAAAAGAGGAAAAGGAAATTTATGTAAATGAAAGAATTAACATAAGTTAGCAGAAATGATCCCAATTATGTTAGCAATTAAAATTAGTTTTAAAAAAAAGTTCTATTCAAAGATAGTCATTATCAGAGAGAACTGAAAGAAAATCTGTGTCCTACCTAAACATGAGAAAGTAGTAAAAATCTATCTCTACAAACACCCATGAAAATGCCATAGCACTGTTGATGTTCCAGCAAAAGCAGGATGTGAGGGAAATAAGAACATTTCTTGATGACGAGGGAGAAGGTCCCCTGGAAATCACGGAAGGCCCACAACACACAAACTGGGAAAAGTCGGCAGACCCTTCATCAGCATAATAGGTGATTGAACAGAACAAGTAAATTAAATTATGACATTAAAAGATTTGAATATCACAAGGTGCCAAGCATGATCAAATCAATATCTACCAGACTCTGCACTCAAACATGAAAAGGACTTCATTCGCTCTTTAAGTGTAGCCAACTCTTGAAAATGTAACAGGCAGTGTGATAACTTTTTTGTCAACAAAAAACACCATTAGAAAGTAACATAAAATAGGGGCTCCCTGGGGGCGCAGGGGTTAAGTCTCAGCCTATGAAGCTGTCCACAGCCACTGCAGCATGAGTTCGATCCCCGGGCAGGGAGCTTCCCACAGGGCACAGCAGACCCCTCCTGTCTCCCCGCTGCTCCCTCAGCAGTGGGTTTCAGTGGATCTACCTGTTCTGCTCCCCACTCTGTCTCTGGGGAGTCCTCTTGCCCCCCACACCACTGGCCTGTACCCCAGTTATTGTATGCACAAATAATTTTTTTAAATAACAAAATAATAACCATAAGTAATTCAGAAATTAAAAAATCATGCCCTTGTAATTTATGCCTCAAAGGGAATCAGAAGATGTTTCAGACTTAACAACAGTGAAGCCGCTTCTAATGCAGCCACATGGTGCGCAGGGAGCTGCCCGCCCCCCGCCCAGGGGTGCTGCGGAAGAACAAAGAGTAAATATGATCAGCCCAAACGATGAGGAAAACAGGGTAAAAACGAAGTTCAAAGGAGCAGACTTTGAAAACTGAAATGAGTATAAGTAAAATATTTAAAACATTGGGTGAAAACAGAGAACATTAACAGTACCTGCATTTTCATGAAAAAAGCTAATAAAAATGTAAGACCATTTAAAAGGCTGATCAAGAAAAAACTCACGGGCAGTAATATTTTCATTGTAAAAGGAAATGTCCTTCCTGGACAGAGACGTGCAGACATCACACACAGCCGCACTCGCGCCACGGGATGCTGTGGGCGCCACTCGGTCACCCCCGAGAGGACGCAAACGCCAGAGCCGTGATGCCAACAAGATAGGACCTTTCGCGAAGCTTTTGAACATGCGAGGCATTATTCTAAGCACTTAACTCTCACGAGCTCACTTAACCCCGCCGCAGCACGGCGCCATGAACACCACCGTCCCCACTTCACACCCCAGACACCGAGACAGGCCTTCCCGGAAAGGTGAGGAGAGAAACGTGCAAACGCCGCTGTGGCCATTAATGACATCCCGGTGCATAAATCATACATGATTGTGTGCTTAAGTAATTTCACATACACAGTCCTGGGCAAAACGTCTGCAAGGAAAATCCAGCATGATAGAGTGTAACCTGGAGGTGGGAGAGAGCTTGTCCCGGCGGCCTCGGGCGCCTCCGCACTGCCGCGGCGGGGTCTTTGCAGACGCGCGGTCTCACAGGCCTGAGGGACTCGCACTCTGACCTGCCTCCGTCCTAGCGAAAGTGGTGGGAACATGTCCGCGTCCCGCTGGCCTCTGGATGCCCTCGTGGGTGCCGTCGCCTCAGATCTGCTCCCCGTTCGTGAACGGGGTTGCTGATTTTATTGCTGCACGTAATCGGGTCTTTTAAATATCTCGGCTATCAACCCCTGTCACAGTGTGATTATTTCTCCCACGGAGTGAGGTGTCCCTTTAATCGACCCACATTTTCTTTTGCTTTTTAACTTGAGGTAAAAACTTTTTAGCTTGAGATTTTCCTGATTATTTGCGTTTGCTTTTATTTCCCTTGTCCGAGTGTCAAGCCCCCCAAAACATCTTTATCATCGACGCTATGAACCTATCACCAAAGCTTTTCCTTCCGACTGATTGTTGGGGGTCTACACCTGAGGCCTTAGCCTGTTCTGAGTTTACTTTGGACGCACGACTTATTCCAGGCGTTACTGCCGCCGTCTGCGGGAGCCGCGGCCCTGCTCCTGGCTGCTTAATCCAGCCATTCGCTCTTCAGAGGAACCCCTGTCATCGTCTGCGCCTCAGTATGAAACTGTGATTCCTTTGAAACCGAGCGAACTTTCAGGGACTTTCTCCTGATAATTATATAGGATGTCCTAATTCTTTGAGTGCTTGAGGAAGCACGTTTGTATTTGAAAGACAACTCCAATGGGTACAGAATTCTCGCGGAAAACACGCTTTCTTCTTTGCCTCCGTGCGTCTGAGAGTGTCTCGACGCTTCTTCCCGGGCCCTGGATTCACATCCTGTCTTGGGCTAGCATCTTGGGACCAGCCTGCTTTTGTCTTTATTTATTATTTTCCCTGCAAGTTCATAAGATGTTCTCTTTATAGTTGAAAAAATGGTAGAATATTATTAGATTTAAACATTACTTTTTCTTTTGACAAAAATAGCTTTAAGAGTCACGAGGTTTTTGTTTTTTTCAGTCCAGGAAAGTTTTCTAGAGAATTTATTGATGATGGGTATTGATATACGTATAATTTATTCTGATTTATTCCTTGAAGTTTCTAATCACCATACTGACCCTCATGGGTAATCCTCGCCCACTGTTTCCGCAGCCTCTGGGCCCTGGCTCAGCTCCTGAGGACCGAGCCCAGGCTGCTGTGGGCAGCTCTGGGCCCCTGCATGTGCCGGGGAAAGTGCTGGCCGGGGCGGGGCGGGGAGGGTCGGCTTTCTGCTCGCTCCTTCATCCCAGCGTCCGCTCTCCCCTCCTGGGGCAGCGGCTCTCCCGCGGCCACGGAAACTCTGGCCTGCTCCTCAGGAATGGGCCCTGGGGGGGTGGCCAGTGTCCTTCTGGGCCGGGGTCATTTGGGGCAGCTCTTTCCATTTTCGCGGGGACACTGCACATTCGCAGACTCTGCTGGGCGCATGGGCTGAGTTTCTGGGTTTACTCCCGCTGGGTGAGGCAGCCTCCTGGGGACGGACCTCCTTGCCCCCTGCCCACTCAGGGCACCGACCTCACAGGTGGAAACCGACCCGGGCCGCGGCTGATTTCCCAGGCCGCCTCGACGCCGAGTTTTCTCCACGGGCCTGGCGGGACAGCTACTCCTGCCCCCGCTGCCCGCTGCCCCGTCTGGAGAACCGTGTGTATGTGCGGCAGGCCACAGAGAGCCCGCCCCGACGCACGCAGGCCACAGCCGCACCAGGCCGCCCCGCCCCGCGCCGCGGGCAGCACCGGCCCCTCGAGGCCTGGCCCGGGAGTCAGGGGACGGGCGCCCAGGCTCTCCCGGGCAAGGCCCGACCCGGAGCCGGTATCCAGGGGGGCGCCGGCCCCTGTGCGTCCCAGCGAGAGGCGGCGGCTGCTGGGCGGCGAGACCGTGGAGCGGGGCCGCCACCGCGCCCTGCCCTGCGGGCTCCGGCCCGTCCCGGCCACGGCCGCTGACTGCAGCGGGCCCATCACCGCTGCCCAGTAGCTGCCACGCCACGAGGGGCTGGACGCTGCGGCAACTAGTCCCGCGCCGGAGCGCCGGCACGAAGACTGGCCCGGCCGCGCCGAGCGCCCTCCGCACCCCGAGGGGCCGAGGGGCGGTGGCCGTGCGCGCCGGGCGGTCTCCGCACGCAGAGCGAGGTGGGGCGCGCAGCTCCGGGGATTGGGACCGAGCCAGCCCCGCAGCACCGCGCAGCGTGGGGGCCACACGCCCCCAGGGTGGGGACGCGCGTTACCCCAAATCGCGGCCGTTGGCTCCCGGGCGTTTGGCTCCCCCGCTGGCAGTCCCCAAGCCCTCGCCGTGACCGGCTTCGGAAGAGCCCAGAGCTCCCGGCCGCGCGTTTCCGGGGTGAGGGGCGCTCAGCTCTGCCGGGGCGGCGGCTCTTCCCGAGGGAGGCCACGGGGCGGTGTCACAAGCGCCGGGATCTCCGTTCTCTGCGCCCCCAAGGAGGACCCTGCCCGCCGCCCACCCGCCGGAGGAAGCAGCGACACCAGCCGGAGGGGCGTCTCTGCAGCCCGAGCTCCAGCTGGGTCCGAGGGCGCCGCCAGGCCCAGCGCTCTGGACTTCGCGGGCTTGGAGCCCTCGCTCTGAGGGGTGGGAGGCGCGGGAGGGGAGCCCCCTCTTGTCTGCTGACGCGGCCCGCAGGCACAGCAGCCCAGCAAGGACGAGTCCACTGCCCAGGTGCGTCCAGGCCCCGCAGGCAGAGCCAGGGTCCAGCGGGCCTGGTCTCTGCGGTCAGCAGGGGCTGCCCCCCCACACTTTGCCACCTTCCTCCAGGGAGAGGGGCCCTCTCTCTGCCCACGCCGCAGCCTGAGGACCCCGCCGCACTCAGCCTGGTGGCCGCACCCCTACCCCACAGGACAGGCCCTCACCCCACAGGCCTGGGGATTCCAGAAGGAAGCGCCTGGACGGAAGCGCCACTCTCGGGCGCGCGCGGGGAGGCCGGGAGCAGAGCCGCAGCGAGCGCGCCCAGGCCGGCTGCGGCTGGGACTCTGCTGTCCCCGGGGAGACTCTCGTGTCTCCGCGGAGACCAGACTTGTCTGCGCGTGCAAGTCTGGGGCTGAGGGGGCCGGGCTGTGCGTGGCCTCCAGGGGGGCGCGGCGCCCCCTTGTTCCCAGAATCCCTGGCCCCGTGGGGAGCCCAGGACAAGGGGGAAACAGCACCGTCCGAGTCTGACCGCAGAAGCAGCCCAGGACAGCGAAGGTGGCCGGAGCGCGAGGACCGTCTGCGTGGGTTTGCTCCAGGAAAGGGACCCGCGCGGCCAGCAAACCCAGAGACCCCGGGACACGTGTGATGAGACGGGGAACGCGGCCTGGTTCGGGGCCTCGCGGGCGGGCGGCTCCCCGAGGGCGAGCCGAGCCCTCAGCGTTACCGCATCTACATAAAGGGATATCGATTAATAGCGAAAAAGACTTGTATGTGAAAGACCAGAAATGAGAGTAACTCACCACCACAACTCTGTCGACACCACTTAATAGGGCAAGAAACTATTTAATTTAAAAATTCATGCACCATGTAATCCCACATAATCAGCCCAATTTGTTCCAGCGGCAGGCTCAGATCTGATCTATATTCAATTTCAGTCCAAATTGCCATAGACATTAAATTGAAGCTACACCACATTGACGAACTAAGATAAATGACACTAAAAACAATGATATCAGCTTTTTGAAGCTCAGTTTTTAAAAATTTGGATGGCTATTTGCTCAAATTTTATGTTGGAGCTAAATTGCCTAAACACGCCACGTAGAGAGGCAGAGGAGACTGAGGGTTTCATTTCAAAAAGAGCAAGGCCCCTTCTGTGCTGCCGGCGGGGAGAGTGTTGTGTTAAGTCAGCGGGGTCAGCGTGGGAGGCGGGAGCGCTCGGGTGAGATGTGCGCGTACCAGGCAGTGCGTGTGAGTAGGTGTGACACACGCTTGTGGGCATGGGTGTGTGTTGAACATATCCAATAAAAAATAAAGACACAAATTTTCAGTGTCCTGTAGTGTTCCATTATTGGAAATTAATTCACGATATCCTAATATTTAAAACTCTTCCACCATTATGCATTTTATGTCCAAAGTAGTGCCAGGTGTGTCTTTGCCACTTTTGGTGCTTGTTTCTGTATAAAACGGGGTCACAGGGTCATGGGGTCAGCCTTGGTGTAGGCTGCAACGTGGGTCAGCTGAGGCCTCCTGGGGTCACTGGTTTTGAATTCCAAGAGCAACCACTGACCAGAACATTCCCTCCTGGTCGCTGCTTGAGCTCACCGCCCACTGCTTGGGCAGCAAGTGGGACTATAACAAACACCTCACATTTATTTATCATTAAATCTGGAAATGTGAGGAGAGAGAGGATGGAGGCAAATAAAGAACCTGAAAAAAAAAAAAAACAGAAAGCTTAGCGACTTAACAAAATACGTAAAACTACAACTCCAAGAGACTGAGTTGTTCCCAGACACAATAAACCCAAACAAAATCCTGGATACTAAAGACAAAATCTTTATAGCAGTGAGACAAAAATGACACTTAATATATAGAGAAAAAAACCTCAAACAACAGAGAATTTCTTAACAGAACCTTGAAGGCCAAAAGAAAGTGGCACTTTTTTTTCAAGTGCTATAAAAAAAGCTATCCAATACAATAAAAAGATCCTTTGGGAAATGAAGAAGAGGAAATCTATCTCTACTGAAGGGAAATTAAGATTTGTTGCCAACATACCTATCCTAAAAGAATGGTTAAGGAAATGTTTCTAAACAGAAAGAAAATGATAAAAGAAGGAAGGATAACAGAAAGAACAATAACAAAAGTAAATATACAAACAAAGAATTTTCCATCTCTAGGGTTTCTAAATTATCTTTGAGGATTCAAGCAAAATATAACACTGTCCAAAGTGGTTTCAAATCTACAAAGAGGAAACCAACACAATGAGGTTATAAATGGGGAAGGTGACGTGTCTCTACTGCACTCATACTGGTAATTATGTGTCTGTGATTTAATGCCAAGAGCAACTACTAAACACACTATACAAGGCACACACTCAAAAAACGCTGTAGACAAGTTAAGATGGAACTGTTAGAAATGATTGAGTAACCCACAGGAAGACAGAGAGGAGAAGACAGGGGAAGAATGAACAGAAGAAAAGAGAAATCAAAAGGTAAAACAGTTGACTTAAGCCCTGACATAGTAATTACATTAAATGTAAATGTTCTAAACACCAATTCACAAACAGAGATTGGCAGATATATTTTTAAAAGACCCAAGTATATGATGTCTACAAGCAACTCACTTCAATCATAACAACACAGGCAGGTTTAAAAAAGAATGAAAAATATATATCCTGTAAGCAATAAACAAAGGAAAGCAAGAGTGGGCAGCTACAGTAATAATCAGATAAAATAAATTCCACAGCAAAGAAAGTTCATAGACACAGGGGTCCCTGATATAATGATAAAGGGATACACCTGTCAAGGTCTCTTAAATGTTCATGCACCAAACAACATAGCTACAAGCTACCTGAGCCAAAAACGGTAGAATTAAAAGGAAGCAAGAGCAAACTCATGATTTACCTGGACGTTTCAAGAACAGTCCCTCAGCCCCTAATAAAATGAAAAAGCCTCAAAACGGAGTCAGTAAGTGCACAGAAAAACTCAAGCATCACAAACAGCAGACCCCAGTGTGTTCACAGGACACCGCAGCCCGGGGTCAGCTCTGTACCCAGCGCCCACAGAGCGGACAGCAGCAGGGCCGCCCCGGCGACAGAGGGACCCGGACAACTTACGGACACAGAGTCACACAGAGGGCGTTCTGTGGTCACAGCAAAGTCAAACCAGAGACTTCTTCAAAACAGAAACAAAATAGAAATTCTCCTACACCCGGAAATCAAACCATGTGATTTTTAGTAATTTATGGGTCGAAGAGGAAGTATCAAGGGAAACAAAAAACACTTAGAGCTGAGTGAGGACGTGGACACACCCTACACACCACATACCAGCACACCACACACACCCCACACCCCACACACCTCACATACCTCACACACCCCACACGCCCCACACACTACACACCCCACACCCCACACCCCTCACACACCCCACACACTACACACCCCACACCCTACACACCACACATACCTCACACCCCACACACACACCCCCCACACACCCCACACACTACACACCCCACACACCACACATACCTCACCCCCCCACACACACACACACACACACCGCACATACCACACCACACACCACCCCCCCACACACACACTGGCTCTGGAAGAGCCTGCCCGTCTGGGTCAGGCGTCCAGCAGCAGGTGAGGCACTTACACCTGGGCCATCTCTCCAGAGGCCGCCCTGCGTGCGCCGAAAGTTCTGTTTGAGAACCGTAATGCACATTTACACCGACATTTAAAATGCCAATATTTAAAACGTAATTAAAGACTTCACTCATCTGCTCACTGAGGGAGACGAGCCCCGCGGCCTGCGGACCGCCCGGGCTGGCCCCCCACGGCAGCATCTCCAGCCCGCGGCTGAGCGCAGACCCAGCGGCCAGGCTGCCAGGGCTGCCAGGGCTGGAGCGGGCACTCGCGTGGCTGCCCCTGGAGCTCCAGACGGGCCGCAGAACAGCAGCGTGCACGCACACACGCGCGCGCACACACACACACCCAGCTCGCGCGCCAGCCCCTGCCCGCGGCGGGCAGCCCTCCCTGGCCAGCTGCGCCGCACCCGCGCGTGAATCGCCAGGCGAGAAGCAGCGGTGCAGAGGGACGGAGCCGCGCTCGGCCTCCGTGGCCCGTCTAGCCGTGGGCGGGAAGAAAGGGGGTGCGGGCCCCGGGCGGGAGCAAGAAGCCCGCAGCGCAGGCGCGTCTGGTCTGCTGGGGGCGGGGCGACGGGGCTTGCCCGTTTCTTGGCCAGAGGAGGGACGCTCGGTCGCTGGCTCTTCCTTTGTCCCGCCGGCAGATGGGCGGGCGGGCCCCAGATTCCAGGCCGAGTCTGAGAAGCGCAGGCGCGCCCCGCCCAGGCGCAGTCTCGGTGGGTGGACACAGGTGGACACCCCCTCGGGTTCCCTCAAGGGGCGCCTCTAAGAAGGACCCGTGGGGCCTCCCAGGGGGCACAGGGGTCAGTCTCAGCCTACGAAGCTGTCCACGGCCGCTGCAGCACGAGTTCGATGCCCGGCCGGGGAGCTTCCCACAGGGCACAGCAGACCCCTCCTGTCTCCCCGCTGCCTCCTCAGCCGTGGGCTTCCGTGGATCCGCCTGCTCTGCTCCCCCCTCTGTCTCTGGGGAACCCTCTCACCCCCAAACCTCAGGCCCGCACCCCAGCTTGTGTGCATAAACAAATAAAAATCTTTTTTAAAAAAAGGACCCCGCCCAGCTGCCCCATGGCCTCGCGGTCTCCGCAGCGGACCCTGCCGGCCCGCTCTCCCCCAGGCACCCCGCCCCACCCAGCACCCACAGCGTCCGCAGAACTACCAGGCGTCTGGGGGGGTCAAACGAGAGGAAACAGTCTGCGAGCGGGGAGAGAGGGCAAGAGCTGGCGCGGCGTTCGCGACCCTCGAGCTAGCCCTGCGCGGGCGAGGCGCAGCCCCTGCCGAGACCCCACGTTTACAGCCGCCGCCCCGGCATGCGGGCGCCCTTCCCCCGGCACGGCACCCCGGCCCACGCACAGGCGAGACGGCCTCACGCCAGCCTCCGCGAAGCGGGTCCTCCGGGACACCGCTCGGGCTCAGGCGGGACGGGAGCAGCCCCAGCGGCGTCTAAGCCCAGCAGAGCCCACTCCGGCCCCTGCGGCCCCGCGACGGGAGGGCGGTGCCGGTTGCCCCTCCGCGGGCGGCACCTGCGGGAGGGGGGCCCGAGACGGGAGCCTGCCCCGGCTCTGTCCCGCGGCAGACCCCACGCCTGCAGCGGGAAGGGGCGGCCCCACGCCGCAGCCCGTCCTCTGTGCTAAAATTAACTTTAAATTACATCTTGACTCGCTCCTGTGAAATTCAGCAAACAGCGCATTGCATTTAAATAAATTATAATAATCAAGCTCCAGTATTTGAATTAAAGCTTTTTATTGCATGATTTGACTGAATACTGTAAAAACCTCATTAATTTGTATGCCGCTAATTTGTATTTTGTGGCAAAGCAGAGGGGGCGGGGAGCAGAGGCCTTACTGAAGTTCTCTTGCAAGGCAGGTCTTTTCAGAAAAGTGCAAATCGGCACTGTAAACAAGATTGCAGGGGGTCTGCTCTGAAATGCTTAAGAAAATAAACTTTTCAAATGCCTTCTAGAAGCATCATTTACATGCATATAATTTATATGCTAATTACAAATCATTCCGGTCTATTCACTGCAGTAATTCCCTTGAGAACCTCCTTGCAGCTTCTGGGCTCTTTCTCTTTCTTCCTTTCTGCTTTTTGGGGCCTGGGTAGTGACCATTATACTTGAAAGTTACAAAATGTGTGTCCACACAAGCTTTGGATTTAAATAGACTTAGTCCAATTAATTTACATCAGTAAAATTTCACTGCAGGCTCTGCCTCTTTTCCCTTTTCTCTTGCACTCTGAGAAGCAGAATTCTTACCCAGCCTGTGGAACCCACCGGCCCGGGGGGGAGGGGCCCCCAGGACTTCAGTCATGGAGCTGGACAGAGATTATGAGAACTTTTGCATTTAGTGATGTGGGGATAGTGTGTTTATGTGTGGTGTGTGTGGTGTGGTGTGTGTGGGGTGTGTGGGTGTGTGGTGTGGTGTGTGTGGTGTGTGTGGTGTGTGGGTGTGTGGTGTGGTGTGTGTGGGGTGCTGATGAACAGTAACAGCATTTACACTAGGAGGCTTGTGCTCCTGGGCGCCCGTTCGCGGCGCCCTGCAGAGGCCCCTGCCTTCCCTGGTCGGGCAGCTGGTCCCAGGGCCAGCGTGGAGCCGTCGGGTCAGGGGGGCCCAAGTGGGGTGCCCAGGCTGCAAGGGGCGGGGCAGGTCTGGCCCACGGCACACCAGGCAGGACGCCCCCGAGGGGTGTCTGGGGGGAGGCGCCGAGGGGCCCCACCGGCCTAGCCGCCACGTGGTCACTGCCTGTGGGCAGTGGCGCCCCAGGCCGCCCCAGCAGTCCCTCCACAGAGGGCGCTTGGGGGTCCCGAAGCCCACGAACCCCCAGCCGAGCCCGGGGGCAGCAAAGCGGGGTCCCCTCACAACGGCCCTCCCGCTGGCGAGGGCCGTGACCGCTGCGGGGGCCCGCGGGGCGGCGGGCGGGGCAGCGTCACTGGCCTTCAAGGTCAGCGCAGTTCGCGCACGTGGCGTTTTGCTGCAGTTACCCGCAGCGAGGCCGCCGCACGTGGGGGTGGACGCCCCACGAGCGTCGGGGTGTCTGTCGCGGCCTCGCGCTGGCCCGGGTGGCGGCCGCGGCGGCCCGTCCAGCACAGGCCGGTGTTGCGGGGAACCCTCGCGCCCCCTCCGCGCCGGGACCCCCGGCGTGGCCCCTCCGTCCTCGGCAGCGTTTTACGGCGTCATAACCCTATTAAACTGCCGGTAATAAAGGCCTGTAATTAGCGGTAAAACTGCGTTGCTTAGTGAGCCAAGACAGTCATCCTCACTCTGGATTTTATGGGCGTCATCAAGACGAAACCTTCAGCAATGTCAAACGACGCGAGGCTGTCCTTCCCGGGGACGCCCCCAGCCCCCCAGCCCCCCACCCCGGCTGCGGGCGCGGGCACCGGCCCTGCCATTTCCGGCGTGACCCGAGCGCGGAGCAACATCGGGGCAGCCCCTGCGCACAGCGAAGGGTCCGGCGAGGCCCGGGGAGCCGGGTGCTGGGCGCCCGCTCGGGCTGGGCCCCGCGCGGGCAGGCGCTGCGGAAGCCCCACGAGGACCCGGCGTGAGGGGCGCTGCGGAGCGACCGCCTTTTCTCCCCGTCCTTGGAGCGCACCGGGGGCGGCTGATCCCAGGGTCTGCGCCCCGGCGCTCGCTCTCGCCCGCCTCCGGGAGGGCCGCCCCCGCGCCCCTGAGCGCCAGCTGCCGCTGAGTTCACGCAGTTCCCTCGGCTTGCCCTCAGAGCTCGGGAGACACCTTGTCGGGCGCTGAGACCCGGAAGCTCCGCGGCGTGGGGAGCCCGCGCCGCCCACACTGCCAGCCAGCTGGGCCGGCCTGAGGGGCTGCCCGCCCCCAGAGAGAGGCCACCTCCGGCTCACAGAGCAGCCAGCCACAGTGGCCTGGCGGGCCTCTTGTCCACCTGCCGAGCCCGGCTCCGTAAGCAGAGGCGGGGGTCTCGGGCCGCGCCCCAGGCGGCCGGTGCCCGGCTTCGGTGGACGGCGAGGGGCGTCCTGGCGGACCAGGCGGCCTGAAACAGCAAGAGCCTGAAATGTGTCTTCCCGAAATACCGGAATGGGGCCAGCCAAGGCCCAGTGCCCAGCGAGGTCCTTCCCGCAGCGTGGAAACAGCCAGCACCCTAAACCCTGCAGGGAGCTGGGCCAGGGTGCCGCCGGGCTTGGGGGGCAGTCCAGCATCGCAGCCAGCTTCCAGGGTCTCCCCCACCCCCACAGGCCAGGGGCGGGCGGGCGGCGGGGCCTGAGGCCCAGACACCCGGCCCGAGCCCGAAGCAAGCGCCGGACGGCAGGCGAGGGGGGCGCGGAGGCGGCACCCCGGTCCAGCCACGCGGAGTGCTCTCCGACCCCGGGAGGCGGGCAGGGCGTGGCCAGCGGGTCGGGAAGCGGTGCGCGCCCGTGGCTCTTTGCCCTGAGCGCCCGGCTGAGCCGAGCGGCGCCGGCCCTCCACGGGCAGGTCATCGCGCCGGTGCGGCCATGGCAGCTGCCCGCTCCCGCTCGGACATAAGCCGCAGCAGGGGAGCCGAGAGGAGGCCAGGGAGGGGCTGCGGCGGGCCCCGGACTCCCCTCCGCCCGCGCTGGGCCTCCCGCCGCCCGCCCTGGCGGGTCAGGCTGGTCAGCTCGGGCGGAATGTGGGCGCCGCGTTCCGGGGCGCGGCCAGCAAGCTCTTCGTGCGGGTCTGCTTCGGCGAGTCCCCCTCGCGCCCCCAGAGCGAGCCGGCCCGGAACGTCACAGCAACACGACGTGGCCCCTGAAGCACGAGTCACACTTGGGGCCCTCCGGCCTCGCCAGTCTGGCTTCCAGGAAGGGCGGAGCACATGCCCCAGCGGCTTGCCGGCCGCCTCTGCCCAGCTCCTGGCCTGCGGTGGGTCCTGCCTCGCTCATGCACCGCTGTGAGGCAGAGGGGCTGGGACTGCTGACACTTGACCCTCGCCTGGGTGTGCCACCATACGACCCTGGGCGGGAGCCACGTCTGCCACGCAGCTGCCAGTGCAAACCCGCGGACCCCGAGACCAGGTGCACACACCCCGACCCCTGCGGCCGGGCGCGGCCTTGGGGTGCGGCTCTGCCGGTCAGCCCCGGCCAGTGACCTGCCCCTTGCCCGCCGGGTGTCCACGCTCCCTGTGCGCTGTGCAACAGGCCCCCACCAGGAGCTTGCCGAGCGGCAGCCGGGCCCAGGGCCGAGCGTGGAGGCTGCCCAGGGGCACAGCCCCCAAGAGGGACTTTCTCGCCAAGAGGAGCCCCCAGCAGGCGCGCTCACTTGCTGGTCTCGTCTTACATATTTTCAGTTTAAGCTGCAGTGAATCAATGACCTTTTCAGGCAAATTTCCCGTTACCACATTTGTGAAAAGAAGACCCTGTTGAAAATAATCACGGGCAGCGCCCTGCGCTGGGGGCCTTGGCTTCGGTCGCTGCGCGCCCCTATTCATTAGCTGCTCTCGCCACGGACAAAAGCCCCGCGGGGACACGCAGTAGCCAGCAGTGGCCCTCAGCCAGGGCCCGGGGTGGCCGAACCGGACGCCCCCCCACGCCTTCCCTCCTGCTCTGCACGACGCTTGGTTTGCCCCGCGCAGAGCTGGTGGGGCTCCCGGGCCCCCCCCCAGGGCCCTCTAGCCGCGGGCTGACCCCCAAATACTTTAAAACTTGAGAGAAAGTATTTCCAAACACCGCCAGGAAATGTGCCTTAGGGGGCGCAGCGTGCTCCCCAACGAAGGGCGAGCACCCCTGCTTCCCAAACAGCTCCAGGTCTGGGGCCCCCCAGCTGCCTCTGGCTGCAGTGCCCGGCCTGGCGGTCAGCTCCGCAGTGCCGAGCTGCGGAGGGGACACCACAGTCCACTCTGGGGAGGCCACAGCTGACGTCCGCAGAGCCTCAGGCCGGCAGGGCCCGCAGGGCAGGGCCGGGCGCGTGCCCAAGACGCCGGGAAGCGCCTCCTGCCCCTGGGGACGCCTCCGAGGGCGGGACACAGCAAGGAGGCAGCTCGGGCCGCTGCCCAAGGGGCACGTTTTGGGGGCATGGCCCCTCGGAAAGGCGCTTTGCTGCGGATGTGCAGGCAGCTGGACAGACGTCTACGTGTCCAGGACGGGGCACCTTGGCCTGCGGCCTGTCCAGGCCGGCCTCCAAGGGCCCCAGTGAGTGTCCCTAAAAGCAGGAGGATGTGGCGTGTAGGCAGCGGGGAGGCCGCGGCTTGGCCAGGCCGCCCGCCCAGGCTGGGTCACAGCCGCCACCGGCACCGCGGGCGCCCCGCCTGTCACGCAGGCGCCTTGGCGACAGCAATCCCACCAGGCCGCCCCCGCGCAAGCCCAGCCCCGAGGGCCTGCGGCCACCCGGCTCCTGCAAGGCCGGGTCTGCGGGCGCACTGGGACGCCGGGTGCCCCTGCCACGCAGGGCCCCCCTTCTCTGTCGGCCGCACGGCAGGGCGAGGGGCAGCTGCCCGGCGCTCACAGGCCCAGAGGCTTCGCCCTGACGAGTAGCCCGGACACCCAAGCCGTGGACCAACAGGGCGTGGCCAGCGCCCCCGTGGACGGCCCAGGGCACCCCAAGGTCGCCCCCGCGGTTCCTCAGGCCCCCCCATGCCGCGGGTCGGGGAACAGCGGCTCTGGCTGACAGACGCCGCCAGGAGCGGGCCGAGTCCTGCCCTCCAGCCCTGTGCGGGCGCCGGGCGGGGACAGCGTCGGGGGCTGGGCTCGGCCGCCCCGCCCGCCGCACTGAGAAGCGGCTCTTCAGCCGTCCGGGCGGCGCCGACGCGACGGGGGCGTAAACCGCCGCGCGCTCCCGCGGACCCAGACAAGCGCTGGGGGCCAAGGAGACCCCCATGGCCAGGGCAGGTGCGCTCGGCCGACCACGTGGCCTCGTCTCAGGCCCGCCCTCGGCCGCCACCACACCCCTCAGGCCGCAAGCCGGGCGCGGCCAGGGGGTCGCCAGGCGGGCAGGCCCGGCTCCACTGTGGCCGCTGCGTCCCCGCAGCCCGGGCGCCGCTGGCCGGACTCGCCACGCACATCCAGGGCTGCCGGAGGGGCTGCCCCCCGGCCGGCCCCAGGGGTTCTCCGGCAAACCTCAGGTGGCCCCCACCCTCGGGCGCTTCGGCTCCTCCGCCCCCGGACCCTCGTTTTCGGGTCAAAGCTCTGCCGTACCCCGTTCCTCATCTGACTTTTCTGGGACAAAACTTCTAAGGCCGCGAGCAGCCCCGCCAGTCTGCAGCGGCCTCTGCGCGGCCTCACTCCCCCGCAGGCGAGCCCCGCGCGTCGGTTCTGACCATGCGCAGTGGGCGCGGCCGCGCTGCCCGCTCCCCCCGGCCGCTCCCGCCAGCACCTGCCAGCCCGGAGAAGCCGCAGCGGCGGGCGCCGGAGCCCGGCTGCAGAGAGGAGGCCGCGCCGAGCCCCGCACAGCCCCAGAGGCCTCCCCGAAGGCCAGGCGGCGAGCACTGACCCCTCAGCACCAACACTGACCGGGGTGAGAACCGAGGCGGCGGCGGGCGTGCGCCTCCCAGCAGGTCCCGGTCAGCCCCGCGCTGGCCGAGGCGTCCGCGGCGTCGGCACAGAGCGGAGCTGGAGCCGCTTCCGAGCTGGGGGCGCGGACACGAGAACCAACGACGCCTGCGCCTCTGCGACGTCCAGGCGACTCCGCCAGCGGCCGCGGAGGCCGGACACCACGCTCAAAGCCCTGACCGCTACCCTCGGCCCGGCCTCAGCGTTTGTCTTACTCCCGGTGAGCCGAGCCGTGGTCAGCAGTCCTCGCGGCCCGCCCTCCGCGGCGCGCACTCACAGCAGCTGCCTTCGAAGGGAGCGCGGAAAGCAGGCGGCGCCAGGCCCGCCCAAGTCATCACGCCAAGGGCCCCGCCCCCCAATCCCGGGGCCCTCCCACTGGCCCCGAGCCCCGCGCCCCCGCTCTGGCGCCCCCCGCCCCCGCCCCCTCCCCGGCGCCCCCAGCCCCAGACCAGGCCCCTCGCGCGGGCTGACAACAAAGACCGCGCAGCTCACATTAAGCTAAGGAGTCCCCGCCCTCCGCCTACCTGGCCTGGCCTGGTCGGTGCAAACCTGGGGCAAGGGACCCGAGGGACCTCTGGGGGCGGGAGGGTGACCCCGCAAGGTCGGGGCTGGTCCCCAGCGAGCGAGCGGCAGAGCGGCGGCAGCTGAGTCTGCACAGCGTCACCCCCGCGGCCGCGTCTGCCTGAGCTTCCCGTGCGGCAGGCGAGTGGCGCCCCGCACCCCGTTAGTGGAAAGCCGCCCCTCCCTGCTCCTGGCTGGGGGCGGGCTCCAGCGCAGCCCGGGCCCCTGTCTGGTCACCGCGCCGACCCGGGCCGCGCTGGGACCGGCAGCCCCACCCCCGCAGCAGCAGACCCACGCCCGACGGAGCGGAAGGCGCCCGCTTCTGCTCTGGGCGGCCCCTCCCGTGCGGGCAGAGGGGCGCGCAGCTGGTCCTGCCCCGGAGCCCTGTCTGCTGCCCCTGCGCCAGGCAGACGCTTCCGCGAGCGGCCCTGGAAGGGGGGGAGGGGCGGCGCTGCACCCCGACACGGCCCCTCTGCAACTGGCACCGGGCTGGCTCCTCAGGGGACGTCGGCCACGCCCGGCCCAGCTCAGCCTGCAGCCCTCCCGCCGGCCGGGCCTTTCCCCAGCAGCCCTCAGCGGTGGCCTCCCCTGTCCGGACAGCAGGTGGGGTCCTCTGCGCTTTATCACGCTCCTGCCAGCAGTGAGAAATGAGTCTCGGGGCTCCCTGGGGCACAGGGGTCAGTCTCAGCCTCTGAAGTTATCCACAGCCACTGTGGCACGAGTTCGATCCCCGGCCAGGGAGCTCCCCACAGGGCACAGCAGACCCCTCCTGGCTCCCCGCTGCCCCCTCAGCAGTGAGTTTCAGTGGATCCGCCTGTTCTGCTCCCCACTCTGCTCTGGGGAGTCCTCTCACCCCCACACCCTCTGGCCTGTACCCTAGTTCTTGTCTACAGAAATAAAAAAATCTTTAAAAAAAAGAAAAGAAGATGTCGCTGTCCATGGGGCCGGGCAGCGCGTCAGCTGTGGGGCCCGGTGGCCACGCCGGCCTTTAGGGGGGCTGCTCCCTCCCCCGTCTCAGCACGTGCAGAGCTGGCTGCGGAAGGGGGCCGCCGAGGAGGACGTCCCAGCCCCGAGGGACACTGCGGCGCTCAGGTCCGAGGCCCTTGAGCCGAACCCCTCCCCAGCCCCGCCGGTCAGGAGGCCGCGGAGGGATGTTCCCGGGGTGCTCGGAGCTGGGCTGGCACTGGGTCTCCAGACGCGCCCAGAGGGCCAGCGCGGTGCCCGAGCTCCTGCTCTTTGAGCCTGCACCCCGAGGGCCAGCGTGCTCCTGAGTGTGCATTAACTTGTCTCCTTTGTACTTTTCCCCTCAGGCTGTTCAGCAATAAACTCTAATTTTACAAATTGGGCAAAAGTTCTCTTCCCAGGTGTCTGCAGGCGGCATGTTCCGCTGGTGACTCGGTTTGCAGACCCAGCCGTCTCAGGGGGCCCGGTGGCGTGAGGCCCGACTCCCAGAAGCATCTCCAGGCCAAGCTCAGATGGAGCTTTGTCCCCCACTTTGGGTCCCGGCGCCCCCCCCCCCAGCACTCCAGGGACAAGGAGCCACCGAGGTGCTGTTGGCACCAGCCCCGCCGCCCCCCGCCCGCTCCAGGTAAGCCAGCCCAGAGGCCACCGCTTCCTGAATCAGCCCGGGGTCCCTGCAGGCTTGTGCGTGGGCAATCGCCCTGGTCACCTGGCCCCGGAAACGCAGGCAGCCAGGGCCAGGCCTCTGCAGGACAGCCCTGGGCGGCCGGGGCGGCGCATCTGTGGGTTTGGGAAGGCGCGGGCAAGGCGCGGGGATGGCGGCCAGCCCGGCCGCCCTCAAGGCGAGTCCACACTGGGCAGCCGCACGCCAGCCCTGGAGGCCAGCGTGCGCTGGTCATTCCTGCCTTTGGGCGGGCTCTGCCCCGGCGCAGACGGGTTCCAGGCTGGGGCGGGCACTGCTCACGGGGAGGCAGCTGCCCCAGGCCGCCCACTGGCCGGACCCCGGCCTGCAGAGCTCCAGCCGGCCGCTGCAGCCGCCAGCACCCGCGGGGACAGGAGAGCCAGTGCCCGCAGCGCCTGGTGAGAGCCGCCGCAAAGCTCCCTGTGCTGTCAAACGCCTGAAGCCCCCAGGGGCCCTCCTCTCAGCAGCTTCCTCCCCACCCCGAGGCCACCGGACAGGGGGCCTGCCCGGTCGGAGGCTCTCGGGAAGCGCGCGCAGCCGCGCCCTGACAGCTCCCAGCACGCCCGTCCGCACACACGTTGGCGCCCGCCCCGAGCTGCCCGCACCGGACACCGCTCTCGCGTGGACACGGGCGGCCGCGTCTGCCCTGCCGCTCCTGGCGCAGGCTGAGCCGCTTCTCCGCGTCAGGGACGCTGGGCTCGCGCGGGCGTCCGCTTTGGGCGAGGGAAGCAGGGGGCGCCAACCTCGCGCTGGCGCTCTCCGCGGTGGGGCTCGCGCTGAGCCATTGCGCTGGGGGCGTGGCCAGCAGCCTCCGCAGCCCCGCAGGTCCCCCAATGTGCTGCGGAGGTCCCCTCCTGCTGAGAACCCCTCCTGCTGAGAACGACCTTTTTGAATCAAAGCCGGTGTCCAGAAAGCTTCCTGTGCCACGCGCAACAAGTGGTGGTTTTAGACGGCGCAGATAAGAAAATCAAGATGTGGACTAGTGTCCCCAGGAGGGCCAGACACGGGGGGCAGCCCCTGGGACCCTGGGGCGAAGCTCACCCCACCCGTCAGCCCTGCCCTCCACCTAAAGGCCAATCCAGCCAGCGGGCCGGAGCGCGCGTCGCCGTCGGCGCCTGGAGACCCGGGGGGAGCACGGGCGGGGGTGGGCCGGGCTGAGGCTGGTGCCGGGCCCGGCCTGGCGTGGGGAGGGGGTCTCAGACAAGGCTGGAGGCTCGAGAGTTACAGGTGAAGGGACGGGGTGATCCGTTTCACCCCTAAACTGTCCTGTGTCACACTTGTCCACACACCGCCGAGGTTTTGGACGGGAAGGAGCAGGCCGCCCCCAGGGCCGACCCCGCGGCCGCAGCCCCCAGGACACGCGGGCGTCCCCCAGCACCGACCCGCCCCACCGTTGGCCCCCGCTGCTGCCAGAGGGAGTTGGGGATTCTGCGTGGGCGGTACCGCGGAGGCGAGGACCACGGGGAGGTGGAGCCTCCGCCCCGAGGCCTCTGTTCAAGGCTCTGGAGACCCCACGGCCGCACCAGGCCCCCACGTCCGGCCGGCGCAGTGTCCGCCCCGAGGCAAGGTGCCCTCAGCAGGGCCCAGAGCCGGCGGGGCCAGCGGGGGCCTGAGGCTTCTGGCCAGAAGTGCCCCGGCACGGGTACTCCTCAGAGGACAGTTTCAGGCTGCGGTCAGACCCCTGCGCCCAGGCCCTGCCAGCACAGCCGCCCCGCTGCGCCCCCACACGCCTGCGCGGCCTCGTGCTGACCGGCGGGCAAGAGCAGCTTTGTCTCCGCCCCCCCCTTTCTCTGCCCGGAGAGCTCGTCGACCATCACCTCGCCCCCCCGTCGTTCGGAACCCCTCCACCCATGCAGAACTTTCCAGAATATGCATGTTGACCAACGTCTTGAGGCCGAAGCCCAGCCACCAGGCTGACTTCCAGCGACCTGCGCAGCTCTGGACCTCCCCGGGATCTCAACTGGTGCAGGTAAGAGGACATTGTCTCTTCCAGAACTAGAAGCCCTATTTTTCAATCCTCCCATTTTAAGTATTTAGTTCAGAGGCTTTAAGTATCTTTACATCGTTGTGCAGCCAATCCCCAGAACACTCGCCATCTTGTGTATCTGAAACTGCACCCGCTAAATAACAGTCCCCCCTCTTCCCTCACTCCTGCCCCTGCCAACCTCTGGCAATCATGGTTGTACTTTCAGTCTCTGTGGATTTGAATACTCTAGACACCTCAAATGAGTGGAACCACATAGGATTTGTCTTTCTGTGACTGGCTTACTTCACTCAGCATAATACTCTTAGGGTTAATCCATGTTGTAGTATGTGTCAGGGTTTCCTTCCTTTTCATGGCTGAGTAGTATTCCTCTACCATATATATATATATATATATATATATATATATATATAGAGAGAGAGAGAGAGAGAGAGAGAGAGAGAGGAATATATATATATATATATATATATATATATATATATATGCCACAAGTTTAAATGTACATGCTACTTTGTTTAGCCACTTATCCATCAAAGAACTCTAGAGCTGTTTGTATTTTGGTTGTTATGAACATTTCTGCTATCAACATGTGTATACAGATATCTGTTTGAATCAATGCTTTCAGTTCTTTGGGGTGTGGGCCCAAAAAGTGGAACTGCTGGGTCATACGGTAATTCTAGTCTTTGTTCTATGAGCAACCGCCATGTTGTTTCCCACATGGCCTACCCTCCAACAATGCACAAGAGTTCCATTTTTTTCTCATCTTTGCCAGCGGTTGTTATTTACTCATTTTTTATTTTAATACTTTTAAGTTCGTCTCAAGGGGTGTGAGGTGTTATCTCAATATGTTTTTCATTTTCATTTCCTGATGATTAATGGTGTTGAGTATCTTTTCATGTACTTGTTGATCATTTGTATAACTTCTTTGGAGAAACCTGTTCAAGTCCTTCATCCACTTTTGAATTGGGTTTTCTTTTTTATTGTTGTTGAGTTGTAGGACACATTCTGAGTATTAACACTTTATGAGAGAGGTGCTTTGCAAATATTTTGTCCAGTGTATGGTTGCTTTTTCACTCTTGATGTCTTTTGATGCAGACTCTTTATTGATAAAATATTATCTGTTATAATCTACTACTGTAGCTATTATTATCTATTATTACATTATATATTATGATATCTAACATTATCTATTATCTACTCTTTTGTCATTTATGCTTGGTGTCAAGTATAAGAAATAACTATCAGACCTAATGCCATGAAGTTCTCCCTGTTCTCTTCTAAGAGTTGATCTTTGTATACAGTATAAGGGAAGGGTCCAACTTCATCCTTTTGCATAAGGATATCTAGTCTCCTAGCACCATTTGTTGAAAAGACTGTTCTTCCCACATTGGATAGTCTTGGCTTCCTTGTGAAGAATCACTTGACCACATATGTGCTGACTCCTGGACACTCTATTCTAGTCTATTTGTCTATGTGAATCTTTTTTGCAATAAGTTTGATATTGCCTATGTATGACCTTTATTATTATATAAAGATTTTTTTTATTTCTATTTTGTTGAGTGTTTTTATCATAAGAGGTGATGGATTTTCTAGATGCTTTTTCTGCATTTGAATTGAATTAAAATTAAGATGAGCAAATTTCGATTAAGATGAACAATTTGTTTATGTGATATAGTACATTGATTGATATTTGTATGTTGAACCATCCCTGCATTCCAGGAATAGATCTCACTTGGTTATGATACAGGACTTTTAATCTGCTGTTAAATTTTATTTTCTGGGAAGTTAATGGAGATTTTGCACTGATATGCTTTAGGGAAGCTGATCTACAGTTTTCTTTTCGTGAAGTGTCTGCATCAGGCTTTTTTATTAGTACAATGCTGGCCTCATAGAATGCATTTGTAAGTGTTTTCTCTTTTTCAATTTTTTGGGAGTTTGGAGAGTGTTGGCTTTAGTTCTTTAAATGTTTGGTAGGATTCACTGGTGAAGCCAGGTGGTTCTAGGGTTTTCTTTGTTGAATGGTTTTTACATTTATTCAATTTCCTTGCTAATTATAAGTCTGTTCAGATTTTCTTTTTCTATCTGACTCAGTGATGTGTTTCTAGAAATTGACCCACTTCATCTAGGTTATCTAATTTGGGAGTATAATTATTCGTGGCATTCTCTTGTAATCTATTTTATTTGTTTACAGCCAGTTGTAATAGCCCCTCTTTAAGTGCTGATTTCAGTTATTTGGGTCTTATTCCGTTTTTTTCTTAGTCAAAGATTTGCCAAAGAACCACTCTTGCTTTTTTTTTTATTTTATCTATTGTCTTTCTCTTCTCTATTTGTTAATCTTAAATCTTTATTAACATAATTTCTTTTTATGGCAGTCCGTAAATGGATCAATTATTTTGTGATTATCTTTCTTATAAGAACCACTCAATGTAAACAATAGCAACTACTACATATGAAAATAGTAGGATATTCTGTCTTGATCCCATAGAGCAAGTCCTATATTAAAACTTCCCAAGTTTTCTTATTGCACTAGTTGTCTAAATGGTTTAGCAAAGCACAGAGGACAAAATGATCATATCATTCCAGACATTTATAATCATCACATGCTAATCGGTTTCAAAGTCGGTGAGGGGTCTGTATTTATAGTTACGTCTGTCTTTATCCCTATCTGCATCTGTAGCTGTATCTGTCCCTTTCTTTTGTGAAACAGCTCAATTCTAGGTGGAATTTTTATATCCCAGGATGAGCTAGAATAAGGCAGTAAATAGTACCCAGATCTCTGGGGTTAAAATCAGCAAATCTGCGTATCTTGTTAGTGTATCACATCCATCTTGGGTTACTGGAGGTGAGATGGTGGTTCTCTCCTCCATGTGACTGCACCTCAGCTGAAGCTTTCGGGGACATCACCATCTGGAATTCCAGTGGCTTTCCTGACAGGGAAGGGGGTGGAGCAGCTAGTACCCACTTTTCAACCATCAGGTTAAATGTTTAACTCCTCATTTCTGATCACATTTCATTGACCAAACAAGTCGCAAGAACAGCCAATGTCAAGAGAGAGGGAGCGCAGGAGGCCCCAGAGGACAGAGCTGAAACATGACCGCCGGAGACTGCCCAGCCGTCCGCCGAAGGTCAGGGGGAATGTCTGCCCAGCAGAGGACAGGAAGAGCGCCAGCCACAACTGCAAGGGGAAAAACCTCCTGAAATTAAAAAGGGATGAACAGCCAACAGAAAAAGGCAACGAAAATAAAATGAGATTCACAAAGCAGCCTGCACGAGCTTGCCCTGGGGAGGCGCCAGCCGGGCCGCGGGGGTCCAGCCTCTCTGGGCACTTCCACTGCGAGTAGGAGGGAACGCGCCAGCGATGCGGCGTACCGTGCTCCGAGTGGGCACCGAGAAGTCCGGGGGCACGCTGCGAGGCTGGGCGCAAACAGGCGGGCAGGCCCGGAGCCCGGAGAGGCGAGCACTGCCCGGCGGGAGGCGTGGGGAGCCGCGCCCCGCGCCGCGACCGCGAGGGCTGCGTCCGGCACGCGCAGAGCACGCCGCGCCGAGCCCGTCCGTGCGGGGCCGGGCTGGCGCGCCCGGGGGCTGCGGGCTGAGACGCGGCCCTGGGCACCGGACCCGCCTGGGCTGGGCTCTGCGGCCGGCACTGTCCGCCTGCAAACAGACTCAGCTGCTGTGCCCGCGGCCCCGCCGCGAGCTCGAGCGCGTCAGTCACAGGCGCGCGGAGGCCGCGCAGATTTGTGCGTCCCCGAGATGCCCATTACTTACGCGGCATCGAGCAGCACCCGCGCCCTTCACGGCCTCAGTATATACGGCCCTGCTTGTCAATACCCAGCTGAGTTACGAGCGCGCCCGGGCCGTAAACCATCGCCGCGGCCGCCACGCGGGCAGGCCCATCCATAACGCGCCGGGCTGCAGCCGTCCGCAAAGGCCGGTGCCGGCAGAGCCTGCCCAGCCCGCTGAGAGACGCCCGCGCTGGGGGCCAGCCCCGCGGAGGCCTCTGTCCCACACGGGCCTTTCCTGGGCCCGGAGAGAGATGCGAAGGCGCGCGGTCGCCGGGGTCCCGTTCTGCCGGGAGCTTTGGCACAGCTGGTCGTCGCCCGGCGCAGGGGGCGGCTGTGGGCACTGGGGACGGGCGCTGCGCAGTCACGGCCAGGGGACGCGAGGGGCAGGCGGGTGGGTAGAGAGCGGGACAGGGAGGTGAGCGTGGCTGCTTGGGCACACGCTAGACAGGAGATGGGCGAGAAAAGGATTAAAAAAGGCAACGGGGGGGGGACGGATTGATGGTAGGAGAAGGAGGCATAGATGAGGGGTGGACGGTGAACGATGGGGGGTGACGGATAAGCAGGGAGGGAGCACTGGAGGGGCCGCATGGTGCCCCTGCCTGGCAGCCGCCGGGCACACACCGGCCGCGGGACGCCAACCCAGAGGCCGTCTGAGGACTCAAACCAAGAAAGGTCTCGGCAGCCGGCCGTGGCCTTCCCGCTCCGCTGGAGACGGACACTGCCCCGGCGGGCAGCGGCATGGCGGGGGCGGGGGCGGGGGCGCGCACTCTGCCCGCTTGCCCGGCCGCCGCGGGGTGTGCACACGCGCATGCGCGGGGAAGGGCGCAGGCCCCGGCGGGAGCTGGGAGAGGGGCGGGGGCGTTGCCTCAGGTGCTGCGCGGCCTGCCCCGAGTGGCCACGACCCGGCGCCGGCCGTGCGCGTGGTCGCGGGCCCTGAGCCGTGCGGCCGCCGCCGGTGCTGAGTCTGGGGGCTGCAGTGCAGACCCACGCGCGCCTCTGCCGGCGGGGACAAGGCGGCGCGCAGAGCAGGCATCGCGCTCGGGCTCTCCCTGCTGGCCCGAGTCCGGCGGCGGGTGTTGCGTGGACGCTGGCCCCGGAGCGTCCCCCCGACCCCACGGCCCCACGCACATCAACGCCTTTCGCGGAGAGATCGGAGTAGGAGGGAACGCCCGGGTCCGGCGTTGGAAAAACAAAAATTCAAACAAAAATTTAAATTGGCTGATGGCTCCGCGGGAGCAATTTGCTCCGAGCGTTGAAGGCGTCGCCAGGTGGGCGAGGGACCGCGGCCCCGGCTCTGGCCGGAGGCCCATCTTCTCCATGGGCCCAGGAGGTTCAATCTGGGCGGGAAACCCACCGCATCCCGTCACCAGCACCAGCGCCCCTCGGGAAGCCCCGCGCCCAGGTGCCGTGATGGGGGCATCCCCGGCTGACCAGCATCATGCGCGTGCGGGGGCTCGAGAGCCTGTAGCCTTCCTCGCCGGCGCCTGGGCCACCTGCGCTCCGCCGAGGGCCAAGTCCTTCCTTCCCGGACTTCTCCTCGGGGACCCGCGGGCCAGAGGGCCCACTGCAGACGCAGAGACCCGAGTTCCCGCACCGGCTCCTCTGGGCTCGAGCCTCCCGGCCAGGCCTGCGGCACCGTCCCCCACTCCGCATTTTCCTTATTCGCTCTGGACTCTGCGCAGGGGCCGCAGCTGTGGTCCTTTGCTCCTTGTGTGTCAAACGAGCGGAGTCGGGCAGACACTCCGGGGTCCCCAGGAGGCTGGGTCCAGTCTGCCCCTCCCTGGGGACAGGCCCTGCGGGTTGGGGTTTGGCGGTGCCAAGAGCAGAGACCAGCCTGGCTCACTCTTCACGGGCCAGGAGTGGCCTCCATGCTGCAGGGCAGCTCCTCTGCCTCAGTTTCCCCCAGCCCAGGGCAACGGTGCCAGGCCGGGTCTGCCATCTGCAGCCCATGAGCGCAGGCCCCTCCCCACCGGCAGCTGCACATGAGGCGCGGGTTTGGGGAAACCAGGCCTCAGCGTGCGCAGGGCGAGTCCTGTTTTCTTTTCAGTGTTTGGACGTGGCGCTGGCCCAGCTGACGCGGTGACCGGCCCAGAGCTTTGGGAACAAGGTGTGTCTGCAGGACAGGGGGAGCAGGCTGGGCCCTCCCCGGCGCGCACTTCCCGCAGCAGTGGGGCGGTGGGGGGCGGGGCCGGGGAACAGGGGCGCGGGGGGCGGGCGTCGGGGGAGCGCAGGCTGCTGGAAAGTCTGCAGCTGATTGTCAGAGACAGGAGACAGGACTCCGCTGTCCAGAACCAAAGCGCCACGGAGAATTTGACATCCTGATTTGATCAAAAAAGACTTTCCTCGGGACGGCGCGTTTCCTCACAGTAACAGACGCGCAGACTCCCCAGCGCCCAGGCCGTCTAGACCGGAGGATGCGGGGCCGCCAGGAGCGCCGCGCGCCCGGAGCTGTCACTTCGCGTTATTATTCCAGCCTCCCCGACCGCCCAGGTCCGGCCAGAAAGCGCGCGCGGAGCCAGCGCCCGGCTCCCTGCAGGCCCGCGGGGCGCCCTGGCCCCCTCCCGCCCCCGCCGCCCCCTCCCTCGCGGCGGCTCCCGGTCTGTGTCGCTTGTCGGTGAGGCCTGCACCTGCCTCTCCCTGAGGGATGGACGTCACTGGGGCCACCTGAACCGCACTGCCCCCCACCTGACCAAGCCCAGACGATGAGTGGCCGACAGGCCATGCTGGACGTGCCGTGCCTCCCGGCTCCAGTGCCCCGCGGCAGCCTTTCGCCAAGCCCCCCCAGCCTCGCGGTGTGTCCCAGGGGTCCTCACTCTGGCATCGTGTGGCTGCCCTTTGGGGGGCAAACACATGGGCTGTGCTGGGTTGAGCGGCCTCTGACGGCTCAGGGACGCCTGAGGTGGGCACCCGGCCCGGAGGTCAGCCGGCTGACACCCAGAAAGCCCGTGGCCGCCGTGGCCCTGGGCCCTGGGCCCTGGGGGTGGCTCAGGGACGAATCCAGGCCACGCTGAGAGGCACCGGGCAGGGTGGGCCCGGCCTGCTATGGGGCCGGGCGGCCGGTCTGAGCATGACTCCCCAGCGGTGCCCCCCGCCCTGGCGAAGCCAGGCTGAGCTCGCACCTACAGCCCTGGCCCCCAGCCCCAGGGGCCCGGGTCGGGGCAGGCTGGGGCGCCTTCTCGAACCTCCGCTCCCTCCACCGCAGCCCTGGGGCGGCCAAAATTGCCCCGGCCCCAGCTGACTGGCTCGAGCCGCCCACCCTGCAGCCTGCGGGAGGCGGGCCCAGCCAGCCCAGGCTCTGGGGCTGGGTCACCTCAGAACTGTCTGACGAAACCAGACCACTTGCGGCAGAGGTGACACAAGCGGCTGCTCTGGAAGTTGTGAAGAGTCTTCCCCAAGGCCGAGGCCAAGGCTGGCCCCTTAGGTCGCAGGCTGTGGGCTGCCTGCCCAGCCGCTGTCCCTGAAGAAGCTGCTGGAATCTGGGCGGGGCAGGGGCAGACACGAGGTGGTGCAGGAAAGGGGCGTCTCCACGGGGCGGTGCTCCCAGGGGCTGTGGGCGGGGTTCTGGCTCCCTTAAATCAGCTGCAGCCTGGGCAAATCAGTGGGTCCGAGCTGCGGTCAGCCTGAGGAGGGGGCCTGGAAAAGGAAGCGCTGGCCAGTGGCAGTCATCCTGGAGACCCCTCCTGGGCTGTGCCTTCAGGGTCTGCTTGGCAGCCTCGGTCTACAAGTCACAGCCAACTCAGAAGCAAGCAAGAGCGGGGGCCGGGGCCCCGGCCAGTCATGAGGCCCCGCTGACCCCTTCCCGCGTGGGGTCCGGGCGGGATGGAAGGAGTTTCCTGTGCGCAGGGTGTAACCAGAGCCACAGGCCCCCACAGCCGAGAGAGGGAGTTGCAGGCCGGCCGCAGCGGTGATTAATCATGGGCAGGAGCTGTCAGGCCTCGCGCTGGGCCGCCCCGCGCCGGCCGCGCCATCTGTAACTGCTTAAAACATCACCGGCCCCGCGATCCCGCGTTAACACTCGCGCTGAACTCAACCTCCAAGGATCTGCCCGCGGAAGGCCCGCTGTGCGCCCCTGGACAGCAGCTCCCGGCGCTGACCGTCGGGGCGAGCCCCCGGGGCGCTGGTCTCGGCGAGCCAGGCCCCTATAGCCGGGCAGCCGCAGGCTTCGGGGCGGGTGGATGCTCGAGCAAGGCCGCGAGGACAAAAACGGCTCTTGCCGCGTGAAATCAAACGCCCGGCAATGCGCGCGAGCCGGTTCACCCCCGACAGCCAACGCGCCCTCTGTGCCCCCGCCCCAGTCAGCGCTCGAGGGGCCCGGGCTAGCGGAACCCTGTGGGCAGCGCGCCCCCTCCGCGGGGAGCCGCCCCGCTTCTCCCGGGCCGCAGGGAGAAGGGGCTGGACAGCGAACTGGCCTCCGAGATGGACGTTTTACCCCAACACGCGGCGGCCTCGGGTAGAGGGAGGGGTCTCCCCAGGAGCTCCGGAGAGCAGAGGCTGCCCCACCCCCGGGCCGGCACCTGCCCCAGCTGGGTGCGGGGGCACGAGGTCTGCGCAGCCACCGTGGGGACCGCCCCAGCCTGTGAGTGGGCCCTGGAGACCTCGCTGCCTGCACCGGCCCCGCGAGGTCGCCGCCGGGGCCCACAGACCCGCCCATGCAAGAAGCGGGGCAGCCCGCACCGGGCGGAGGGGAGAGCTGCGGGGGCGGCGCGGAGGCGCGGCCCGGGGCGGGAGGCGCGGCGTGCTGGGCTCCTCTGCGCCCCTCGGGGTTCAGCCACGGGGCCCTGGCGACAGAGACCCCTGGAGAGCTGGGCGGTGGGTGCGTGGGGCTCTCGGGGCTGTTTCTGTGACTTTTCTGTAAATCTAAAATCATTCTAAAATTTAAAGTTTTAAAAATGGGATGAGTAGACTCGCCCGACGCGCTCACGCAGGTGGGGTGCGGGGCTGCTCTGGCCCCTGGCCCGGCCGAGGCCGGCGGCCGTGTCCTGTGGGGAGACACGTTGTCCAGCGCGCCCGCCTCGCTCCCGGGACATCCTGGGCCCCCGTCATTCCCGCGGAGGCTCCGCACCGGGCGGAGAGCCGGTCCCTCCGCCTGCGCCCTCCCCCGTCCCCCTATCTTCTCCGGTCGCTTTTCAGAGTCTAAGAATGATTCCCAGTGTTTCGCCAACTTTCCTAGGTAATTAATATTCGGCAAAGGGGCGACTGCCCATCAACCACGGCCTCCCACTGCCTGGGCGCCCCGGGTCATGGTCGCAGCCCCGCCGTGCTGCCCGGCTCTAGTCTGGGTGCTCACGCGGGGGTGACCCACGGGGCGGCCAGCGCAGCGCCTGCGCTCCAGCGGCTCCGGGGCGGCGCGCAGGGCTGTGGGGCGCGTGCTGGGCCTGGCCCGCCCCAGCTGTCCGGGGGCCGAGCAGACCCCGGAGCAGACGCAGGCCCCGCCCTGTTACTGCGGAAACGCCCAGAAGCCCACCCGAGAGTGTGCCGGGATCAGACCCTGCGCCAGGCTCAGCCGGCCGCTCGGACTTTCCGCTCGGCCCCGCGCGCACCCTCCGTGCTCGAGGGACGGTCAGAACATGGTTTGGAAAGTTTTCAGTTTATTTCCATTTTTATATTCCCTTGACTCTTCATCGAGCTCTATGGACTTCATCGCGCTTTTACAGCAGGCTGAGATGGTGACATCCCCTAGCCTGGAACCCCCTCCCCCGCTTTATTTTATTGCCATCGTGATTAATGATATTGTTATTGCTCATCTGCTTGATAAGAGTCGGACTTTGCAGCAAGAGGCGACACCAGGACGAGAGCTGGGAGCTTGTTCTGGGCCCAGGGCCGGGTGTGGGCTGCGCAGGAGCCCGGGAGGGGGGGGGCGGGGCCGGGGAGGGGCCAGGGAGGGGCCGTCTGCGGAGGGGCGGGGCCGCGGAGGGGCGGGGCCGCGGAGGGGCCTCTGCGGAGGGGGGGCGGGGCCTAGCCTGCGCTGAGGGCCCCAGGGCGCGCCGCAGCCGGTGATTCCTACTCCAGCCGGTCAGCAGAGGCAGGAGCCTCCCTCCGGCCGCTCCCAGTGGTCTCCAGGCGGCTAATCACCGTCAGGCCGCGGGCTCCTGCCCACGTCCTCCGACCGCCCAGACCCAGCGGCGGGGTGGGGGGCGCAGCTTCTCCAAGCCCGGCCTTTTCCAGACGCGGGGCACGCGGAGCCCGCAGGAGGCCGGGAACAGAGACGGGCGTCAAAAGGCCGAAGTCTGGGCCGCGGCCGCCAGTCTTGCTCCCGCCGCGTGAGGCCCCGGCGACCGCCGTAGCCGGCTCTGCTGCGCATCTGCCCTGGCGGGCAGCCGCGGGGCACCGTCGCCCAGCACTGGACGTGGCGCTGGCCTTCAGGTGCGGGAGCAGGCTCTGCACGGCCCCTCGCTGGTCAGCAAGGCCGCCGGCCCTTGTGGATGGACACTCTGGGGGGGCGGACTCTCGCAGGGGGCATCGGTGCTGCACTTCGGGTCCTGCTCCTCCCCTGTGAGGTCCAGGTGCCCAGCACAGCTGCCTAGGAGAGCGAGAAGCTGCGCCGGCTTCCGGAGGGGAGAGTTTCTTGTGTCCACAGCTGGGGGAGGCCCCGGCGCCGCGCGTCTGAGCAGAACAGCGGCAGAGATGGGTCCCCCCACCTGGCCGCTGAGCGGGGCCTCGGCCTCCGCTTGACGCTGGCCCGCACCCGGGGTGCCCAGGCTGGTCTCCGGCCCACGCGGCAGCGGGGCATCTCGGCTGCTGGTCACGCGGGCCCCGCCTCCCCGGCTAGCCCTCACACAGCAGCTGTGCCCCTCCTGCCGCCCACTGTCTGCCCCCCACCCGCCTGTGACTCGCACTGTCCGTCATGCCTCTGGTCACCTGTGTCACCTCTGGGTCCTGCGTCCCCCGTCAGTCATCTGCCGGTCACCCCATCAGTCACCTCAGTACCGTCACAGCTGACCGCCCACCCGTCTGTCCACGCGGACGGTGCTGGCTCTCTGAAAACCCTGATAACACAAACATCGGGGCTCTGTTCCTTGCGGCCGGTGTAGCCCCGAGGGTGAGGAGGCCGGCACCTTGTCTCTGCGCCCCCTCTTTGGCCTTCTCTGAACCCAAGTTGCTGGGGACCTGCGGTGGCCCCAGCCAAATGGGGAGCAGAAGCATGAATGGAGGGTTCCAGACACAATTGGCTCAACCGTGGAACCACCCCAGGCGCTGGCTCAGACCGCCCGCCCCGGCCCCGCCGCCGCCCTGGGCGCCTCAGACGAGGCCGCGCGGACGAGGGTCTCTCTCCCCTCTACTTTTCTATAAAACCTGCGCCTCCCACTCAGCCCGGCCGTGCAGCGAGCACGCGAGGCCCGGCGGGCTGGCCACTGCTGGTCGCGCTGACGTGGTGGGCGGGAGGCTGGCCGCCGAAGGGCCGTTCCCGGGGTGCCCACGCCCGGCCCGGGCCACGCGCACACACACAGGCCAGGACAGTCGGGTCCCCCGGGGCCCCCGGGGAAACGGCCTTTTTCCTCCTCTAACCATGACCTCTCGCAAGGCGCCCCCAAACCCTCCTGTACTCGAGACCCCCAGAGAGAAACGCAGGCTGCCCGCGCTGGGCGGTGGAGCTGGCCATGGGGGCGGTCAGCAGGCGGTGTCTCCCCCACCGGAGCACGGAAAGGGTCAAGCCCCCGGCACAGAGCCCGGAGCGAGAAGCCCGGCCCGCGCGTATCCCTGGCCCGCTGCCCCCCGCTGCACCGCGCCCGAGCTCCCAGGGCCTCGCAGCGAGAGCCGCGCGGAGCTGCCCGCTGGAGCCCGTGGGCCGGCGCTGGCGTCCTGCTCCCCCAACCCCGGTGCGCGAGGTGGCCCTTGCCCGAGCCCCCCACAGGCCCGTCGGCATCACGTCGGTGCGCCCAGCCGCGCTGACCCAGAGCCGCGGCCACGGGGCCAGCAGGAGGCCAGCACGGTTCTCCCACCAGGCTGGAGGGGTCCGGGGGCCTGGGGTTTCCAGACGCTTCCACCGAGGCTGCAGACCCTGCGGCTGCACCGCCCTCCCTCGCGCATGCGCTCGCCGGCGGCCGCAGAACGCGCAGCCGCGTCTGACTCAGTTTGCTCCAACCCGGCTGTGCCCGGCCGTGCCGCGGGCGCGCTCCATGGTCAGCGGCGCCGATGCACGGCCGCGAAGGCGCGCAGACGGTGGGGACGCCCAGGTCTCGGGTGCAAGGGCCCAGGCGGGGGAGCCCAGATGAGCGGGGTCACGGCAGGATGGAGCAGGGGCGACGGACGGTCCTGCCCGGCCTGAAGGACACTCCGTGTGAAGGACACGGCGGGGGCGGCGGGGACGGCGGGGGCGGCGGGGGCGGCGGGGGCGGCGGGGACGGCGGGGACGGCGGGGACGGCATGCCCAGTCGCGCACTTCGCCGCTCGCACGTCACACCTCACGCTCGCTCACACGCACGCGCCGTGGGGGCGGCTGGGCGGTGCACTGCCGCGGGGGCTCTGGCCTCCACGCTGGTGCCTGCTGCTCCGGGGCTGCGGAGGTCAGTCTTGCGGAGGCGTCTAGGCGGACTGTTTTTAAGTCATTTCAAACCCCGTTAGTGTGTCATGAATGCAGCCGGACCGCGCCTGGTGTACAGCGGTGGATGCAGGCGGGGTTGGCTTGACGCACAGTCACGGTTGTGCTTTCAGAAGTCGGCACAAGCGGTCTCCCCGGGGCGCAGGGCAGTCTCAGCATATGAAGCCGTCTGCAGCCGCTGCGGCACGAGTTCCATCCCCCGGCAGGGAGCTTCCCACAGCGCGCAGCAGACCTCTCCTGGCTCCCCGCTGCCCCCTCAGCAGTGGATTCCAGTGGATCCGCCTGTGCTGCTCCCCACTCTGTCTCTGGTGAACCCTCTCACCTCCCGCACCTCTGGCCTGCACCCCAGCCCTGTGTGAATAGATAAATCCTTGAGAAAAAAAAAAGTCGGGCAGGCTAAGGAAGCACAGCTGGCCTCGGGGTCAGACCCACCCACGCGCTCCCCCCAGGCAGAGAGAACCGCCCCAGGGCGCCCCGCGCCCGCCCTTGGGCTCCCTGCGCCCACTCGCCCTCAAGAGGCAAAGAGCCCGCCGCGGCCACAGCGTCCCGAAGCCCGCGCTGGGCCGAGGCGATTTGTGGACAGCTGAACACGCCTATGTCAGGGGCGCCATCTCCGGTCTCTCCGCAGACAGGCGGGACCCATCTCCGCGAGCGGAACGGCGCAGGCTGGGGGCGTCTGGGCACAAGCCCGCGCACCGGACCCGCTCTCGAGCCGGGACCAGGCCGCGCTGCCCACGGCCCCCCGCAGAGGCGCCCAGCTAGGGGAGCTGCTTAATTCAGGGCCAGAGCGGCGAGGATGCTGCCAGTGAGAGCAAATAAGTGGAAGAAGGGACGTCAGGAGGAAATGTTTGCACAACACGCGGCATTAATGTGCCATGTGCAGCAGCTGACACAGTTCATCCCAGAACAGATGAATCATTCACAGGAAAACAAACACCCGCGGGGGAAGCGGGCGCCCCGAGCTGCTCCCCCACACCGGCCGGGCGCACCTGTTGACGCAGCAGGATTTCTGCCGAGTCAGCGTCCGCCCGCCGCGGGGAGTGGGCCGCAGCTCTCCCGGCCAGGCCGTCTCCGGGAGCCCGGCCTCCTCCCTGGGGGCACACCAGGGTGTGGGGTACAGGCGTGTGTGCCAGTGCGGGCCCCCCAGAACACCCCGGGGGCAGCAGCGAAGGCGGCCGGGCAGGCAGGACCAAGGGGCTTCCGGGCCAGAGCAGGCCGTGGACCCAGCCGGCCCTCGTGGCTGCCTTGCCGGCTGAGCAGGCGTCGGCTCCGGGGTCACGGGCCGGATTCAGGGAGGCGCGGCCCCCACCTGCTAATTTTAAAGACGCACCTGAGCCTGGGGCGCCCCATCAGACTGCGGCCAAGCGCCAGGGTATGGCCCACGTAAAACAAGGCGCCGGCAGCCGCGAACGCCCCCTCCCCGGCCACCGCAGGGGCCTCCGCGGGGCCTGGACCACCCACCGGCCTCGGAGGTCAGCTGGGGAGCCATGGACACTCCGCTCGGGGCCACGCAGTACGCCCAGGGCCCCAGGGAGCGCCGGGCGCCACACCCCTGCAGCGTCCGGGCCTTGCGCTTTCCCAAACACCAAGCGAAACCCGTAAGCCGCTGCCGCCGGCCCCGTGCCCCCGCCCCGTCCGACCCCACCCGCCGCCTCCTCACCTGCAGGAAGCCGGGCCGCCGTCCCGTCCAGCGCCGGCATCTCCGGGCACCGGGCGCAGACCAGCCGCGGCGGCGGCGGGGCCTCGCCGCCATCCACACCGAGCCGGCCGAGCTCGGGCTCCCGCGCCCCAGAGGCAGCTCCGGCCGGGCCGGGCCGTGGTTCCGTGGCGCTGGGAAGTGCTCGGAAATGGCCGCCCGGCTCCGCCCGGGCACGGGGAGGGGAGGCCGCGCCCACCGGTCTCGTGCGGCCTGGCGTCTCCCACACGCAGCGGCAGCTCCCGGAGATTCAGGCAGGCGGGAGGAGGGGCCCCGAGCCCTGGCGGCCCAGGCTCCCCGTGGTCTTCTGTAGAAGCAGCCGGGTGCGGGGCGGGCGGGGCCCGGGGGGAGGGGGGCTGCAGGGTCCCCTAGACCCCAGCGAATCTCCACCCTCTGGGCTCTGGCGTCTCTTGGGGCCTCTGCTGCACCCCGACAGCCGCCTGCCCCAGGCTCCCGCCTCTGCTGCTGCTGCCCCTGTAAGCGCAGGCTCTGCAGGCGCAGGTGCACCCACTCTCATGCCCACGCCCGCCGCTCCAGGCGCCGCATCAGGCCGCGTGCAGGACGCAGGGGCCCATCATTGCTGCTAATGGCGGGAGGACAGACAATCCTGACCATCCCCTCATTTACCCTACACCCACAAACGCCGGGCCTCGGTCAGTAGGGGGAGGGCGTGTGCGCCCACGTGTGCCTGCCCGCATGTGCCCGCGTGTGCCCGTGTGTGCCCGCGTGCGCCTGCGTGCGCGTGTTGGTGATGGGGGAGCGGTGCGGCTCTGGAGCGTCTGCAGAGAGAACCTTAAGCAGGGCGGAGAGATTAGGGCAGGGTCCCCGTGAGGGGCCCCAGTCGCCTGAGCTGGCTGAAAGTGCATCGCCAAATATTGAAAAAGGAAACAGTGAATCTCACATGCCGGCTTCGGGAATAAAGAGGCTTAAAGCAGGCGAGCCGGGGAAACGCAGCAGCGCGCAGGGGCCTAACTAGTCCACACAAAACATGCTGCGTCCAGTCGGAGGCGCGGCGCTCGGAGTCCGGTCTCTGGGAGCAGGGAGGACAAACAAGCCCTGAAGGCAGCCCCACGTCCCCCGGGCTCGGGGCCTGCTCCCCGAGTCTGCGCCTCACAGGAGCACCCCTGGACGGGGATGGGCGGCTGCTGCCAGCGCGCCCCGGCTCGCCCGCCTC
Organism: Scalopus aquaticus; assembly: GCA_004024925.1. Taxonomy (NCBI): domain Eukaryota; kingdom Metazoa; phylum Chordata; class Mammalia; order Eulipotyphla; family Talpidae; genus Scalopus; species Scalopus aquaticus. The sequence continues at coordinate 22,018 of PVIJ01005935.1, read as the reverse complement.
TGGCCCGGTGACTCCAGCAGTGGCCAGTGTCTCGACCTGGGCAGCTAGACTCGCCCCAGAGGACGCGCAGAGTGGCCGCCGGCCGCCCGCACCCCGCACACGCTGCGCTGGAACCCCCAGAACAACTTAGCGGGAATGAGACAAAATGAAGATAAAAATGTGAAAGCTGCTTCAGACCCGAGGCTGCGTGAGCCCCGCGGAGCGCGTGCGGCCCGCGGCGTGGGCAGGCTGAGGCGGCCAGCGGGAGGACGCGGCGCCGGGCCGGGCTGGGGGCGCACGCGGTGGTGGCCCCGTCCACGGAGAGGGGTCACCGAAGATCCGCTCCCTCTCGGGAGCTGCGCCCGCACGTGGACCCCGGGGCGGCTCTAGGTCGACTCGCGTGCGGTCTGGGCCGGGCGGGGGCAGGCTCCCCAGAGGGGCGGCGCGTCCCTTAGCAACCAGCCGCCGGCCAGGGCCCCGGGGCGCGGGGGCGTGTTTGCAGAGGCCCGGGCGCTGCCGGTGTGCGGGCGCCGGGGGCCGGGCGTTCGCCTTATCTGAGCAAACAGCGGCCCCGTCGGCCGCGCCCTCCTCCAAATCCCGGCAGAGGCACACACAGCTGTCGTGACGGTTCCTGCGGCCCGGGCGGGAGGCCGGAGCCTGGGGACCACGATTCTGGGGTCCAGATGCCTCCGCAGCGGCCAAGGGCGGGGGTGCGGCCGGGCGGGGCGGGGCGCGGAGTGGAGGGGCGGGGGGCGAGGG
>PVIJ01005935.1:0-21180 GCA_004024925.1 Scalopus aquaticus | reverse complement strand
CCGTTTTGCCCACTTGCCGTCCACGCCCCGCTCACAGAGAAGCTGAACAGCAAACCCCAGGGCACACTCAAGGAGGAGGCGCCGCCCGCTCGCCCTGCCGGGGGTCCTCCCAGCCGTGCGCGCTGGGCCACCTGGCCGGCCTGCTCCAAGGTGACCTCTGGGCCCCAACGCCATCTCCCTGGCCCTGGGCCGACAGACCCCCGGCCGCCGCGGGGAGCCGCGGGGAGCGGAGAGCCGCCCGGGTCTTCCTCTGCACCGCTGATTCCAAAACCAAAAGTGAGAAGTCTGTCCGATTGCAGATGAAGGCGGCTCCCTTCCTCGCCAAGGAAATGAGGTGACAGCGCCTCAGAACATTATTTCAATGTCGTGCTTTCATGCGGAAAGTACAGAAGAAACCACACGATGATTACATAGGAGCGCCCGGGAGTTTGGGGTTTGGGGTCTGGTTTTGCAAAGAACTTTCGCTCAGCGGGGCGACACGCAGGGAGGAGGCGGCGACACCCCGCGGGAGCCCCGCCCCGTGAGCCGCTCCACTGCGGGGCGACCTGAAGGGACGGGCAGCGCTGAGGCGAGGCCGCGGCGGGGGAGCCAGGGACTCTGCCCGCCCCCGGAGGGCTCTCGAGGACGCCCCAGGCCGGACAGCCTCGCGCCCCGCGGGCCGGGAGCCCCAACGTGGGGAGGGGCCTGGGCCCAGGCTGAGGGGCGGGCGGCGGCCAGCAGGCGGGAGGAGGGGAGGGCCGTTCTCGCCCCCAGGCCGCCCCGGCAGCCCCCAACACCCGGCCCCAGCGCGGCCCCACACGGCCGTGGGGCTCTGCGACCTGGGGAGCTGGGGCCACACGGGGCTGGGCCATGCAGAGGCCAGAGGCGGCCAGGCCCGCGCTCGGGCAGGGGGAGGCGGGCTGGGGGTCAGGTCAGGGTCAGGGTCGGGTCACGGTGGGGCAGGGTCAGATTGAGGTTGGGTCAAGGTCAGGTGGGGTCGGGTTGAGGTCAGGTGGGGGTCGGGTGGGGTCGCGCGGGGTCGGGTGGAGGCCGGGTCTGCTGCAGGTCATGGCTGGCCGAGGCTGGCCGCTTCTCGCACGCTGCCCGGCCCCTGGACCCTGGTGGCCAGCCCCCCGCTCGGGAGCCGCAGCCTCCTGCTGGCGTGGGGGCGGCGGGGCAGGCGGCCAGCCCCTCCGTGGAGAGCAGTGGGCAGCGCGGAGGGCGCCCATCTGTGGTGGACGGTGGCAGGGCGGGCAGGGGCCCCCCGCAGCGCTGGGGACGCACAGGGCCGGGCGACGGGCCTGGGGCTGCGGCTCAGGCCCCGGCTGGCCGGTGTGCAGGACGCCAGCTGCCCCGGGAGGGCGCACAGCTGCCCGTTTGATGCCGCCGCCTTCATTTGCAAGCGCAGCGATCAGCCGGGCTTGAAAGGGCGGCAGGCCCTGGCCCAGCCTCTTTCTTCCCTGTTCTTTTCAAGACCTAAGTCGTGGGGGAGGGCGGAGGCGCCTCTTCTCCGGGGCTGCCCCTGGGGGTGCAATTTGCGTGACGCTCCTTGTGCCGGCCTGGAATAGCTGGAGGGAGGGACTTAGCGGCCAGGCCCCCAACTTCGTGCGCCAACAGAGGGCTCCCCAGGGTGCGCACAGATCCTGGGGCGCCGGCTTCAGACGCTGCCTGCTCCAGAGCGCCGAGGAGCCTGGCCGGACGGGGGCCGCGGGGACCTCCACCCTCAGCTGCGAGGGCCGAGGGGTCTGCGGCCGGCCGGCCCGCCCCGGCCCTGCGGGAGCTGCGTGTGGCCGCGCGAGGGCAGGCAGCCCCAGCTGACCGCACGGGAGCTCAGGCTGCCCTGCTCCTCACCGGCCCGGGCTGACCCCCTCGGGGCAGGAATCTGCACGTCCCTTCGGCCAAGACAGCCGGGCCGAGGGCAGCCCTGGCGAGGGCAACTCGAGCCCTCCCAGTCCCTCCAGGCCGCACTGGGGGCGGCGCGGCAGCCTCGGGCCACTGTCCCCACAGGCCCCGGCCCCCGCGCAACCCCTGGCCTGGCCAACGGCGCCGAGACTGGGTTTCCTGTGTCAGAGCTGCACCTCGCGCGGCGTTTCTGCTTTTAGGTGGAGATGCACGATGAGGGCCCGGGGGGACCCCGAGGGAGGGGCGGCGGCCTCGGGGCCGCGCTGGGCCGCTACGCACCAAGGGCCCGGGCTGCCTCTGGCTGCCCCGCCCGCCTCGGGGTGAGGCCCAGATCTGCCGAGGACTCCGGCGCCCCGTGGCCTGGGGCAGCCCAGCGGGAGGTCCGACGGGACACACCCCACCTTCGCCCTGACTGTCCACTCACTGGGCGTGTCCGTCGGGACTGCTGACCCTGTCCTGCCGACCCGCTCTCCCCGCGGGGTGCGCCTGTGTCAGGCCCGTGGAGACGAGTGTGGGCGCCTGCCTGTTCTCGGCTGCGCTGGGGGCCCTGCGGGGCGCTCGGGCCACCACACATGGCCGGGGGAGCCGCTGCCCAGCGGCCGAGGGCGCCGCCGCGCACGCGCTGCCTGCCCTGCCCCCACACCCCGGACAGCACCAGCCAGCAAGGGCGAGTTTAGGGCCAACAGCCAGAAACCCGGGGGGCGGCTCCCCCGCTCCCCACTCGCCCCCGCCCGGCCTGCCCTCCGGCCCCGAGGCCAGGGCGGAACGGCCGACCACTCCGCGCCGGCCTGGGCTGCTCCGCGTGAGCCGGACGTTCGGCCGCGTTTCCCAGACTCGTCCTCAGACCACTCGAAGCAAATCAGCAAAATGATGCTCTGCTCACACGTGTCCGTGAGACGCGCACCGAGCACGCCACACGCCGAAGCACACAGGCGGACGCCGCCGGGAAGTCCTGAGAAGGCAGGCGGAGGCCTGCTCACCAGTGAGTGACCGCAGGGACACCAGGAAGGGCAGCTGAGCGAGGGCAACGGGGCTGCGGGGGCTGCAGAAAGTCCCTCTCGGCGTCTCCACCCTCATCCCGGGTGCGGCCGGACCCGTCTGGGGGCGCGAGGAGCCAGGTCAGCGGGCTTGGCCGTGGTCAGCGGCGGACTAGGCAGGGAAGAGGCGGCCGCGGCTGCCCCGGCTCCCGGCTGTGGGGCCCTCACCACTTGGGGCAGCCGCGGCCTCGCCCCACGGGACCCGGCCAGAGGCGCCGCCCGCGGGCCCTGCTTTCTGCAGCAAAGGCCAAAGTGCCACGGCCGGACCAGCAAACCGAGGCAGCCCCTGCCGCAGCCCCTGGGAAAGGCCGTGCGGGGCCCCTCCGGCCGCCCTGGCCGCTCCCAGGCTGGACCCGGACGGGACCCGCCAGCAGCGTCTTCACCGCGAAGCGACTTGCGCGCCCCGCACGAGAGCCAGTGGCGCGGCCAAGTCTGCGGACGCTCGTCTGACCGGGGCCGCAGCCCAGCGGCCCCACCCTGCAGCGGGCACGTGAACGTCCTCACGAGGGCAGCGCTGCCCCGCGGCGTGTCCAGGGCGAGGCCCCGGGGGTCGGCCCGCCTCGGAGCCTGCCTGAGAGGGACCGAGCTGCCGAGGGCCCTGCAAGCTCGGCCTGGCCGGGGCAGCGCACGTGACGAAGCCTCGCTCGGGACGTGGACCCGCCCCTGAAAGCTGCTTCGGTGTTCGGGCAGGTTGGAGTCGCTGCGTGCGGCTCTCAGCTCCTGCCGTTCTTTCCGTTCATGTGAAATGAATATAGGTTCGATTCCTGTGGCGAAAACAAAACACAGAAAAGTAAAATTTCCCCTAAAAGAGATTGAACTGACCAGACAATTCAGTGAACGTTTTAGTTTCCTGGGAGTATTTGCTGGGGGTTGCCGGGGGCGCTGCAGCAGGGCGAACCCCAAGGAGGCGGCCACTGCTCGGGCCGCGGGGGCGTCTGCGGCGTCTTCAGGACTTCGTGTGAGTCTCATGTAAACTCTGAAGGACACTGCAAGATGGAGATGTTGGGGTATGTCTTCAAAAGAAAAACAAACGTGCCTGTTCCACAAGTTGTTTTCGGAATCTAGATAATGTAATAAAAATATCAAATACTAGAGATGAACCAGCTATATCTGTGGATGATATTATCGTATATTTGGGGAGGAGGCAGAAACTAACAAAAACGACCAGAATGTGTAGTAAAGTTTGGAAAGGTGGCTGGAAACAAGCTAAATATACAAAACTATAATTTCCCTTTGCACTTTCAATACTAAGCCAGACATGAAGGCAAACTACGCTGTTTTTCCAAACTAACAAGAGCTACAAATATTCAGGGGAAAGCTTGATAAGAAAAGCAAACGATCTGTACTGTAAATACAACAGAAGAATATAAAAACAGGCCAAGCAGATATTCAGCTAAAAATATTCCCAAGCAGGAAATATTTAAACTATATTACAATCATAAAGATATTAATTCTTCTCAAGAAACATACACACGCGATGCAATTTTAACCAGGAGAAACTTACTCTAAGCTGAGGAAAGTGACTCGAGAGGCCGGTGAGAGCAGGCACAAACCCGCCCCTTCCCACTCCTCCCCACTGGGGCCCCGACCAGGCCGCCCAAGTGCCCAGAGCGGGTGGGGTCTCCACTCGCTTTTCTTTTTGCAAAGACAAGTTGACCCGGCGAGGCTAAGCGGGTGCTGGGGGGGTGGGGCGGGCTCTAGCATCGGGGGGAGCGGGCACAGGGCACTCAGGACACCGCCTCGAGAGAGTCAGCTGCTGACCGAGAAGAACAAGAAACCCAATCTCCACTGCAACCGTCTTTCTAGAATATTTAAAAACAACATTAAGGGGCCTCCCTGGTGGTGCAGGGGTTAAGTCTCAGCCTATGAAGCCGTCCGCAGCCACTGCAGCACGAGTTCGATCCCTGGCCAGGGAGCTTCCCCCAGGGCGCAGCAGACCTCTCCTGTCTCCCGCTGCTCCCTCAGCAGTGGGTTTCAGTGGATCCGCCTGTTCTGCTCCCCACTCTGTCTCTGGGGAGTCCTCTAGCCCCCTTCCCACACCTCTGGCCTGCACCCCAGCTTGTATGCAAAAATAAATAAATCTTTAAAAAATAATGAAAATTTTGAGACCCCTTTGGGAGGGGGGTGTGTCAGTGAAAAACAAGGATCCATAAGTAAAGGGCAAACTGTCCAGCTGCATTTAAGGAAAAAAGGTAGAAGACAGCAGAAGTGGACGCAGGCACACAAAGCACTGGACAGAGGAGGCGGCACAGGACTCCACGCGTGGCCGGAAAAGAATGCGGCAGAGAGGGGGCAGCTCCCAGACGGCCCAAAGGGAGGCGGGAATGCAGATTAAGGAGGCAAAGGGAAGCGCCTCCAGCCACACCCAGCAGGACGCCACAGGGCAGTGGCCAGCCTGAGGACAGAGCCAGCAGGACGCCGCAAGACAGTGGCCAGCCTGAGGACAGAGCCAGCAGGACACTGCAGGACAGTAGCCAGCCTGAGGACAGAGCCAGCAGGACACCACAGGACAGTGACCAGCGTGAGGACAGAGCCGAAGCCCTGGTTCTCGCCGGTCACCAGCCCAGGCCTGGCCGCAGCTGACCAGCCACTCCCTGCAGGCGGACGGCCTTGCCACTGTGGGTCCAGGCGTGCCCTGTCATTCTTTGGGTGACATAAAACACAAAAACATAAAAAGCAGAAATATTTACAAACCCCTGAAAAGAGTATTTCGCTGGTGTCCCGCGAGGGGCTTTGAGGCTATTTCTAGGAAGTGTTTACAGGCGAAGAAATCAAAAATGTTTTTCGGCTGTAAACTCGTCGTTCCCGTCCGGCCTGGACAGCGCCCCTGGCTGCTGGCCGCACGGGCCCCGGGCACGCGCGGGGCGGAGAGCGCAGCTCGGCCGGCAAGCACCCCGTGTGCCCTGGGTCCTCACACGGGCGGCCAGCGGGCTGGCCAGAGTCCGGCCAGAGGTGAGGGCAGTGGGCTGGCCGAGCCCGGCCGAGCAAGGAGCCCAGCGACCCTGCGTTTGCTTCCACGCCCCGAAGTCAGGGCTGACCAGCGGCGCCGCGCCACAGGCCCAGCGACTGGGCAAGGAGCCGAGCCCCTCCCGGCCACAGAGGCCACCCCGGCACCTCCCGACAATGGGCACTGGGCGTCCTTCTGCGCTTTTTTAAATGCCCGCTCCCCGCGGTCTCGATGCCATGCCTGGGCTGGGGCTGGTCCCGACTCCGCGCTCACCCCTCGGGGTCCAGAGTGACAAGGCCACACCCCTGCTTCCCGGAGCGCAGCCACCGGGCAGCCTGAAGCAGCGGCCAGGGCCTTGGCACCGGAGTGTGCTCAGCACACGTAGGAGGGGAGGGGAGAGGGCAGCGGTGCCTCAGAGCCTGTGACACGGTCAGGCCTGGCCAGGCTGTCGGTGCCGCCCGCGTGGAGAAAGGGTTTGGCAAGCAAGTTAGTGAGAAAACTGGGCTTTCCATACTTCGCTCGAGACATTAATAGGTTTTCCATGAAAAGGATTTCATGGGCGAATGAGGTCGGGGCCTGAGCGTCCTCCGTCTCGGGAGGCCACTGAGGACAGCAGGGCCTCTGGGGGCGGAGCCACCGGTCCAGGTCCCAGAGCTGCCCCTGAGCGGGCCACACTCCCCGGCCAGGCCCCCACGCCGGCCACGCTCCTCTCTGGCCTCCATGGCCGAAGGGGATACCTGCTCGCAGAGTTAGCGTCGCGCACGACTCTGCTCTTTTCCCCAGCGGAAACCCCTGCGCCTGGCGTGTCCCAGCTGCTCCGTCTACTCAGAGAAGGGCCAGTTCTGTGGCGGCTGGACGGCGACTCGGCCCCGGGCTCACGTGGCTCCACGCCCCCACCCCCGATGGTCTGGGTGGGGTCAGAATCGGTGCGGCCAGCGGTCACCTCCACAGAGGCCCAGCTCAGCTGCACCCCGTGGGCGACAGAGCCCGCGGCCCACTCGGCGGGGGACGGGGCACTGAGAGGCGTGTGGAGATGAGAGCCGAGCCCCCGCAGGGGCCGCGTCGCCCCGAGAAACTCGGGGGGCTTCGCTCAGGAAGCTGCAGCCGCCCTGCAGACAGGCACCGGTGCTGGTGACCAGCTGCTGGACATGGCTGGACGCTTTGTGGACAGAGGCGGCTGCTCGCCGGGCCGGGTGGGAGTGGGCTGCCGGCCGCCACCCCCCTGCGCTGCCCGGGCCAGGCTGCGGCCTGGAGAGACCGAGCTACACGCGCAGATCAAAGAATTAATCAAGCGAAACAGTAAAGAATGATTTCAGAAATCTTCTGAGAGAGATAAATCACTCAGAGTGATGAATTATTGAATCTTTAGGGTATATTTATTTATCAGGCAGTCAAAATTGACCGTTTTATAGCTCATTCCATTTTTCTTTCATATTAGCTGGTTGTCTTCAAGGTGACATACGGCTGCCAAGCCGAGTGCGCGCCGAGCGGCGTGACAGGTCAGCCGGCCTCAGAACAAACTTCCCGGCCAGTCTGAGGCCGGTCCCTCTGGGGCCCGCAGGGGCTGGGCCGGCGCCGGGCAGCGGGAGGGAGGGGCCCCTCCCTCCTCCAGGACAGAACCGGCTGGGGCAGAAGCGCCCTGTGCCCAGTCAAGGGGTTTGAGGCTATTTCTGGGAAATGTTAAGAAGCCACGAAATGAAAGATGGTTTTACCCTCCGACTAATCACTTCCAGAGCCTCATGTGTGACTCGGTGGGTCAGCTTAGTCACCAGGAGAACGGTCCCGCCCGTCGGATGGCCGCCCGGTCTCCCGCGGACCTGACCGCCGTCCGGGGCCCCTGGGGGTCACGGCCCACCCCCCACGGGCAGTCTCTGCAGCTCGCGCGGGCGGGGTCTTCTCCCCCGCTCCCCCCGCCTGTGGCTCCCAGAGCGCAGCACGCCCGGGAGGGGCGGAGCCGGCGCAGCGGAGACCGGCGCAGACCGGCCGGCAGGTGCGTGGCCCGCGGCCCAGGCGGGGAGGCTTCCCTGGCCAGCCTCGGTGAGGGCCCCCATCCCACGTCCACGCCAGCGACTGGCGGGCTCCGCCCGAGACCAGGGGGCTCTGGGCCTCTCGTGAAGACGAGGCGCACGGAGCGGCGGCCAGGCCGGAGCCGGCGGGTTCCAGGCTCGTCTCTCCTCCCCCAGCTGCCACCAGGATGGGCGGAGCCGCCCTTCGGTGACCCCAGGCGGCCGGCTGGGCGGCCCCCAGGCGCTCCCGACATGAGACGCGTTGACTGTCGCACTGCGCGCCCAGGACAGGGCGGGCGGGGCCTGGAGGGACCGCGCGTCTGCAGAGCCGCCTTCGCCCGGCTCGTCCGCGCCACGGCCCGCTCGGCGCGCCCCCGACCGCCCATTCCTGGCGCGGCGCCTGGCCCCGGCCGCGACAGCAGCGTCCTGCTCCGCGGACCCTCGAGCTTCTGTGAAACACAAGCACTTTGGCTCCCTAGCGACGCCCTGAAACTCGCGAGGAAATGTGCAGCTGTTAGGGGCCCCCCACCACCCCGAACACCCCAGGGGGCTCCCGCCGCCCGCCCGAGCCTCTTCCCGGAAAGACCCGGCGCCCAAGAGATGGCAGCGGCCTCGTCACCGCACCAGGGCAGTGCCCAGTGCCCACAGCGCAGGCCCAAAAGGCCACGCACGCGAGCCCGGGGCGGCCCAGCCCCGGACCAGGAGCCTCGGGGAGCTAGTCCCGCCGAGAAAGAATCTGAACCGGCCGCGGGATCCAGAGACCACCCTGTGGCTGCGGAGGAGGGGCGAGGCCCCGGCCCGGTACCGTGGGAGCGGCACACCCGCAGCGCCCCACAAGCGGAGCGCGGGGCCAGCCTGCGGGGGCGTCGGAGACCGCGGGAGCCCCAGCTTGGCCAGGAGCCGCCCCCGGGTGGGCCCGGCCCCAGCAGGAAGGCTCTCGCAGGTCCTCACCCAGCGCCCCGTGCCCCCCGCCGCCCCGCCAGCCAGGCAAGCGGAACCGCGCCCCGGCGAGCTCACCGCCCGTGAGAGCCGCTGGCCCCTCGCTCTCGCCTGTCAGCTGCTGACAGCCCGGGGCCGCCCCACCTTTCCCTGCCGTCAGCCCGGCTGACAGGTGCAGCAGACCCCCACCCCATTCACGCCCATCAGCACATCTGACGGACTCGGCGGGCGGGTCCCCGGGGCCGCTCGCGGACAGCCCAGCGCATCCCTACCCGGCGGCGGGGCGGCCCTGGCGCTCCGCCGACGGGGAGGGGCTGGCGGGGGCGGGGCGCTCTGTCGGCCTGACAGGGAGCGGCCTCCCACGCTGACCCTTCGCGCTGGGCCCCCGACCCCGCCTGGGTCATCTCAGACGGCGAGAAGGCCGCCGGAGCCGAGGACAGAGGGCGGGCTGGGGCGAGGGGCGGCCTGCGGGAGCAACCCGGCCCCCACCGGAGCCCGGCGCCCCGTGGGCCAGCGCCCCCCTCGTGGCCCGACAGACGCCCGACCCCCCCTCCCCGTTGGGGCCCCAACTCGGCCGTGCGGGGAGGCCTGGCGTCATCCTCGCGGCGACCCAACCGGGAAATGTCCCCGCTTTGCTCACCCCCAAACCAGTGCAACGCCGCGCCAAGCGGGCGACCCGAGGCGGCAGCCGGAGACACCCCAAGCCTGTCCGCACCCAGCCCGTTCCAGCCGCTCCTCCGCAGGGGAGTTCTCCGGGTCTTGCTTCACTTTTTTTACCTTGCCCTTGAGCCTGATGAGCCCGACGCTGGCGGCAGGCAGGGGCCCTGACAGCACGGAGCGGTCACGCCCGGCTCCCTGCCCAGTCTGACCTCTTCCGGGGCAGCTGTGAGGCCAGGCGGTCCCGGGTCTCCCGGGCCAGCCCTGCCCAGGTCCACTGGCTTTGAGCTCTACAGACCGCGTGAGCCCGCCTGCGCGGCTGCGGGGTCTGGGGCTTTCTGAATTGACCCCAGTTTTCTAGATCTTCAAAAACACAAAGGGGGCCTCCCTGGGGGCTCAGGGGTCAGTCTCAGCCTATGAAGCTACCAGCAGCCACTGGGGCGTGAGTTCGATCCCCGGCCGGGGAGCTTCCCAAAGGGCGCAGCAGACCCCTCCTGTCTCCCCGCTGCTCCCTCAGCAGTGGGTTTCAGTGGATCCGCCTGTTCTGCTCCCCACTCTGTCTCTGGGGAGTCCTCTCACCCCCACACTTCTGGTCTGCACCCCAGCTCTCGTGTGCATCAATAAATACATCTTTAAAAAATGCACATCGAAAGCGGCTGTGCTGTGAGTCCAGGTTCCCGGCCACAGACCTGGCCGCCGAGCTGCCCACCCAGCAGAGGCGCAGGCTGACCCATCCCCCCGCCCCGACCCTGCCGCAGGGGCACCCTGAACCGCAGGAGCGGATTGGGGAAAGCGAGGGCCCAGCGGAGGGCCCCGGGCACAGAGCCGCGGGGCGGCCGCAGGTGACGCCCCCGTGGCCGCGGCGCTGGGCCCCGGGGGGCTCCAGGAAGAGCGGGGCACTCAGAGCCCCTCGCCCGGACCGCACCCCCACGCAGCGGCAACCGCCCAGTTCTTCCGAGGAACGCATTTAAAACCGGGGGCGCAGCCCCGCCCCCCAGCCCCAGAAGAGCCCTGGGGCGGCCGCGGCGGAGAGGATGGGAGGAGCCGGGCGCTGCCTCCGCCGCCGCTGCCGCCTGGCCGTGGCGTCTGTGTCCAGAAGGTGCGAGAGCTGTCCCCGCGGCGTCCCGGCTGCCCGCCCGGGCCGAGGCGCCGTGGACCTGCCTGCTGGGCATGGAGGCGCCGGCCCCCGGCCAAGAAGCCTATGAGAAGGGCATCGGGGTGACGGCAACCGGAGCCAAGAGGGGGTGGCGGGCAGGGGTGGGCTGGGCTGTGTCCAGCGGGGGCCGGGCCTGGAGCTCGGCCTGGTCCTCAGCACGCACGGTGCAGGGGTGGCTGCTGGGTTCTGGCCACCTCACAGGAGGCGCGGAGGGCAGCCCCCACGGCCTGCAGCTGACCAGGCCAGGCCGGCCTGCGGCAATGTTGTGCTACTTTACCAGAATTGACCTAGAAGAGCTCTCCGGACCTCGGCCAGTCAGTCGGCCCTCCCTGCCGCGCCTCACCCTGGGAGCTGGGGTCTCCAGGCCGTGGCCTGGCCGAGGGCGGTGACCAGGCGGATGAGCTGGCAGCTTGGGGTATTCAGAAGCTTCCAGAAAAGGAGCGGGGAGGAGGAGAGCCCTTCCGTGGGGCCCTCACCAGCCTCCAGCTCCCAGTGGACCGAGGCACCCAGACACCAGTGCCCGAGAGAACAGCCGTTTCAGGAGCAGGACGGCGGCTGCGGCCCCTGCCGAGGGCCCGAGCCCCGCGACATCCTCGAGTCCTTGAGGGAGCTGCATCCTCACCCCAAGACGCCGAGCAGCGGATAATCCATTATTACAGGAAGCTGCTCGCGCCCACAGTAATTATCTAATAACCCTTATAAAAGACCGTGGCTCCCTAATCTGTTTATAATTATCATCCCAATGATCCCACACATTAAAGCCTGACCTTCAGCGACTCTGACCTGATCTTAATTAACTCTAATATCAAATCATCGCTACATAAGAAACTACCCATGACCGAATGGATGAACCCCAGGTACAGTTAATTTCTGGAGCAATTATCTTTTCATGTAGGGAGATTTAAATGATTATCTGCACAATTTCACACAGTTCTATGTGATTCTGCGACATTATAAATTCTGCTTTAAATCATATTTCAAAGGCAGGCCTCCCAGCCGCGCCCCTGCCCCTGCCCGCAGCCGCTCGCGCGGTGGCCGGCCCCGAGCAAGAACAGAGGCCTGCGGGCGGCGAGACACGCAGCCGGCCAGACCCCGCGGGGCGCCAGCGTGCGGCCGAGGCGCCGCCCGCGGCCCTGAGGCAGGGGAGACGGCCAGGCGTGCAGGGCGAGCGGAGGCCGGGGGCTCGCCCGGCGCTGCGGCCAGACTTGGCCCCACGACTGTGAAGCCCACCCAGCGCCCACGCCCGCGGCCTGACTGGCCCCCACACCTGGGTGCCGCCCCCCCAGACCGGGCCCCAGAGAACGCACTGGCCTGGGGTGACGGGCAGGCACCGGCGCAAACAGGGCGAGGCGGCGCGCAGGCGGCCCCGGAGTCCGCGGGGGCGGGCTGGGGGGCCCCCCGCACTCGGCGGTGCTGCGTCCGCGGGGGCGCGGCCTTGCCGTGAGCCTCCCGCGCCCTCCGGACACCAGGGCCTCCGTGGCCCTCCTCAGCCGTGGCCTGGGGGCGCAGCCGGGACGCAGGAGGACAGCACGGGCGGCTGGCTTGGCGGCGGGACGGTCCCTCCTGGCCGCGGACCAGCAGCACTTCCGCAGCGGGCCGCCGCCGGCCGAGGTAGCCCCCGCAGGGCCGGGAGCCTGGGCGGCTGGACTGGCAGACGCGGGAGTGAGGACGGCGTCCGAGGACGCGGCGACTGCAGGGAAAATACTCCCCAGGCGCGGACACCTCTTCATCCCAGCCGGGCGGGTGGCCGAGGGTCCGTGGGCGCCGCTGGCCCAGCACAGCCGGCCACTCGGGCAGCCTGGGGCTCGCTGGGGGCCAGGCAGACAGCGCCCCGGAGCCGGCACCCGACACCCCAGGTTCGGGGCCTGGAGCACGACCCCAGAACCTCCCCGCTCTGCTCCGAGTGCCCATCGCCAGCGGTAGCCCCTAAGCCCAAAGCGCAGAGCGGCTGCGAGGGGGCTGCAGGGCCGGGCACCCCGCCTCCCGGGCAGGCTCGGGGGCGGTGCTCCCCACAGGCTCCGCCTCGGCCGGGGCACGTGCCGCGGGCGGTGTTCTCGCCTCCCTGCAGGCGGGTTCCAGGGGGAGTGACCCTGCCCTTCCCTCCCAGGCCTCTGCCCTCTCTCAGGGCCCCGTGGGGGTCTGACCCCCGGACTCGGTGCTCGTGACACGACAGAAGCGTCTCCAGGGTCGCATCGGTCACTTCCAAACAGGGCAGACCCGGCCAGGACAGGGCCCCTCGCTCGCCCCTGGACGCAGCCCCCGCAGGCGAAGGCCTGAGAGGAGCTGGCGGGGCCTGCCTGGGTGTCCCCGCGCCCCGGCCCCCCAGAGCGTCCGCTGTGGGGCTGATGTGCAGGAACAAAGGAGCTCGCCCAGCGCCGTGCTTGCCTGCTGAGAGCTTGCAGAATCGCCGCGTCCCCGGGAAGTCCCCCCAAGGGGCGCATCTGGGCGGAAGAACAAGCTGTGTCTTCAGCCTGCTTGTCCACACGCTCTGGCGGCCGGGCCGGGCGTGGTGGACGCAGACGCTCTTGCTTCCCCATGCTGACAGGGAAAGCGCTGCCCTTCCCGCCACAGGCGATGGCCGCGCAGGCGTCTGCAGACTGGCCGGACACACGGAGGTTTCCTCGGCGACCTCGGCGCTGAGTGCTCTGGCACAGCGAACGCGGACAGAGGCTGGATGTCGCTAAAAGCCCTGTCTGGGGCGTCAAGGAGCTCACCTGACTTTCCAACAAGCCTATTGCCATGGCCGGTCGGTGGGTGGGGCAAAGTGCCGCCGCTGGCCCGGGCGGGCACCGCTGCCCCCGCGTTGCTGCTCCACGGCCGATGCTCAGGGCGTCGTGCTTCTGTCTGTGTCTTCCTCTGGCTGCGGCGCTGACCCCCGACGGGCCGCGTGCGGCTGCTCTGCTGTCTTCCGGAGCGGCTCAGTGAGATCCGTGTCTCTCCGTATGTCCGTGAACCCCTGCACTGGGGTTTCTTCGCGGGGAGGTTTTAATCAGTGATTCACTTTCTCCCCAGCCGTGGTCTATTCAGATCTAATTCTCCCTGAGTCAGTCCTGATATCTGTGTTTCTAGGGCTGTGTCGCTTTCATCCACATTCTCTAACATCCTGCTGTGAAGTTGAAAGGTAATAAAATATAAAATAATATAATACAATGTAAAACAACATAATATAAAATAATATAATATAAAAATATAATATAATATATATTAATATAAAATAATACAATACAATAATTTAATATGAAATATATAAAAATACAATACAATACAGTATGATATAATAATATATAAAATAATCCCTTCCACTTCCGAGGAGTCACCAGAAATGTCCCTTTTTACCCCTGTTTGGGAGAATTTCTGTGGTCTCTTTTCATTTGCGCTGGCCCTAACTAAAAGCTGATAAAGACGGCCGGTCTTTTTAAAGAGCCTTTAGACGCGCGGGCCGGGGTGGGGCACTGCCTGCCCTTCCGACCCCCGGCGCTCGGGCTGCTGCAGCCAGGCCGCTGCGACTCCGAGTGGCCGGGCGCCTGCCCGGGGCCAGCAGCCTCCAAGGCCAGGCGGCTGCTGGTGCGCGCGGCCTCGCACCGTCTGGGCTGGGGCCATGTCCGACGCTCTCTGAGGCCACAGGGCACAGGCCGAGGGCCACGGGCAGAGGGGCCGCCACCCCCAGCAGTGCCGGGGCCGCCGCGACGTCCAGCGGGGAAGGACGAGCCACGCCTGCCCGCTGTGTGAGGCACGAGCTGGCCACCAACTTCCGGCCTGTTTATCTGGGAAAGTCTTTATCTGTCGCAGTTTTGAAGGATGACTTTACTGGACCATCAATTCTTCTCTGACAGTTCTCTTGCCCTTTCTCTCAGCGCGCTGCGTGCGTGATTCCGCCGCCTTCTGGCTGCCTCTGCCTCTGATGAGAAACCAGCCATTAATCACGCCGCTGCTCCGTGCGCGTCTGTCACTTCTGTGACTGGGGGCGGCAGCGTGGGCTTCAGCCGAGTCCATCGACCCCTGGTTCCCGAAGAGGGCGCCTGGTGGGCCTCGCACCCCACCTTCTGGGCCGGCTGCAAGCCTCCGTCAGCGCTGGGGCGGCGGGTCCGAGCCCCGCTTTCTGCAGGGCGGGCGAGAGCAGGTTCGCGGCTCACCCGCCGGGCCGGCCAGGCCGGACAGGGTGTCGCCGCCGCGCTGGCCCCCGCCCTCGGAGCAGCCCCGCCCGGTCACAGACACTCTCGGGGTAACAGAAACGAAAGATAAACTTGGGAAGATGAACCAGGTGCCCTCCACTCGCCTACGGGGCTGGCGAAGCCCAAGGAGGTGACATGAAAGGAGACCCCACCCCACACACGGGCGTCACCTCAGCCCGGGCGGGGCGCAGCAGCACTCGCCGGTTATTCCCCGGAGCGGAAGGTCTGTCCAGCCCGGAAGAGCCAACCCACCAGCTCCCGCAAAGCACGCGCTGGGGCCGAGGGCTGCTCAGAAACTGCCCTTGCTCTGCGGCGCGGCGAGCACGGCAGGGCACAGGCGTAACGTGCACTCGCCACAGGCCCAGAGTTTCGCGCTCCACGCGATTGAAACGGAACATAGAGTCACATCAAGGTAAGATGGCACAGGACTCTGCGCCTCTCGCACGCTGCGTAGCTGGGGTGACACCCCCAGAATGTGTCCTCGTGCTAAGCCCCAGAAACCGAGTCACCCTGCAGAGCAGCCGTTACCTGCAGCCGGGGGGGGGGGGGGGGCAGCAGGGACAGCCCTGGAGCCCAGGGCCCTGCCCCATCTCCCGGCCTCACACTCACAGACCCTCCCAGCCGGCGGGGCGGCCGGGGCGGCCGGGGCTCTGAAAAGCGTCGCAGCTGGCAGTTTGCTCATTCATGCAAAGGCTGGTTAACAGATCCATGCACGGATGGAGAGCAGCTATCAACAAGACTCTAACCCGCGGTAAGGGGTCCTCCTTGACATTAAGTCAGGTCCCCAGCACCCTCACCTGCATAAAGACCAACTCCGAGAGGGCCGAGGGCGAGACCCACACAAGGGCACAGACAAGGGGACAGACGTCCCAGCCCCGAGGCCGGCGGGGCGAGCCGTTCCCGTCTGGGCGCTGGGCGCCGGCCCGAGTCGCACGGCCCGCTGCGGCCACTGCACACGGCGCTCGCACACGAGCGTGCGATGTGTGGAAACGTGCGAGGATCTGTGCAAAGGCCAAACTCCGCGGGAGCCACTGGCAGCAAAGACAGCCTGACCACTAGCCTGGACACGGAGCTGCCCCCGAGGTCACAGACGAGGGCCCAGGAGCGCGGGCGGCGCGGTTGCCAGCACAGAGGCACACGGGCGCGGCCGTGGTGGCCGCCAGCGACCTGGCAGCCCACCGAGAGCCACAGCCGGCCGAGATGGGCAGGAGAGGCCGGCGGACGCCCCTCAGCGAGGCTCCCGGACGCCGGCCCACAGGCCAGCACACGCCACGCACCCCCGGCGCGAGCGGGGACCGCAGGCTGCCTCCCCGCGAGGCCTCGCCCAGGGCCTGGGGGCCGGACCGTCCTGGGTCAGAGCCGCGGCCGGCGGCCTGAGGACCGCTGGGGCGGCCCTGGAGAAGGGGCCGGCGACCCGCGGGCCACCCGGCCGCCGAGGGCCCCAGCAAGCAGGGCACGGCCCCGAGCTCGCGGAGCCCACTCGGGGCCCGCCGGGAGGAACACGAGCCACTTGGCGCCTCCCGCACCGCGGGCTCTGTGTGGGCCTGGCGCGCAGCGGGGCGGGGTGATGGCCCACACCGGCCACCCCCACGCCACGTCCACTCATCAGCGAGCAGCCAGGGGTGGGGGAGGGATCGGGTTCCCCTGAACGCACAGAAAAAACAGAGGCGCTCGGAGAACGTAGGACGGTGAGAAGTGGAATGAAAACGCCGCTTCTGAAGAGCCCGGGACTCAGAGGCCCAGGGTGGCCGGGCCCACCAGCTGCGGGCGCCGGTGCTCAGGCCAAGTGCTGCACAGGCCGGGGCGCCGTGGGGGGCGGCTGCCCGGGCCCAGGCTGCTCGCGGGGAGCCCCCAGAAAAGGCGCCGCCTCCAGACCTCACCGCCAGGAAGGACCAAATCCAAGAGGCTCTAGTGCTAATAAAGCCATTCATTATTAATCGTTCTTCTTAGTCAACAGGAAAATAATAGAAGAAAACAGTGAGAACAGGTCTCTCTAATTACGGCTCAGCCCGGAGGCCAGAGCAGGCCAGACCCACAAGCCTTCTCGGCAAACAAAAGCCAAGAGAACGTGCTTCCCGGTCGGCCACGCTGTGCTTGGCTTCCTGGCCGGCGAGGCCACCCGTCCCCGCAGGAGGCCCCAGACAAGGGAATGGGGGGCTTCTGCCAGGAAGCCCTCGGATGAGGGGTCGAGCGGCACCCCGGCACCCCGCCGTGGCTGGACACCCCGGAAGTGGGCGAGGCCGTGAGGGGGTGGACACCTCTCCCCCCCAGCAAGCCGCTGGGCTCTCAGAGCAGGTGGACAGGAGCCTTGAGGCAGACGCAGCGCCCGGCCAGCCTGGCGGGCCAGAGACATCTGCTGTTGCTGAGTTTAGATGAAAATGTAGCTGCTCTGACACTAAGTTTGTCTTTACCCCGTTTAATCCGCAACTTTGTTCTCAGCAGTAAGACAGCGTCAGGTTGCTACTCAGACTCCCTCAACAGCAGAGTGAGAAGATCCTGCCCGCACTGCCGTGGAGGAATACTACGCAGCCGTGCACAAGCACAGATGGGTCGGCTGTGCCCGGGCTGTGCCTGGCTGGAGGCGGCATCAGGCCGCGTCCCCATGGCCAGGATCAGACGCGGCTGCTCTGCAAGATGCCCGGCCAGGCCCCTCGGCCCGAGAGACAGGGAGGCTGGGCGGCGGCCAGACCGTGGCCGGCAAGGGCCAGCTCCAGGCAATCCCCAAGGCCGGGGCCAGGCCCGGCTCCTGACCTGCCCAGAGGGCCTGCGGCTGCTCCCGGTTCTGCCCACAGGAACCAGGGCTGGTCGCCTGCCTCTCAGGAGATGAAGTGTCGCGAGTTCACGCCCAGCCGCCGAGGCTGTTCCTTCCTGAACAAGCTCGTGACATCCAGCTGCGAGCACGTTCATCCCAACGCAGCCGAACCCCAGCCCACCTGACAGCCAAAGGATTCTGATGCACAAACGTCTATAAACTGCCCCCAAATATTCAGGTTTCGTCCGTCACGCTGGATATTAAGCTACAGAAGCGTTCACAGCCTCAGGCGTTAAAACGCCCTTTCCTGGGGGTCTGACGTCAGCCTGGGCGGGGCGGGGCGGAGCGGCTGACCCCGCCCCGCCCCCCGCGCTGAGAAGGCCCCGAAGACGCCCCGACAGCTTCCTGCGCCCTGCTGCACCTTCCGCGAGCGGGAGGGAGCGGGGCACCGCCCGTCGCCCTGCGGGACGGCCCCGCCCGTCTGATGCAAACCGACGTGTCCAGCCCGGCTCTCGTCCGAAACGGCCTCACACCGGCTCTGAACGGGGCAGGGACGCTGTGGCCTGAAGCGCGTTTCAGAAAAACCCGGCCTGGGCCGCGCCTCCGAGGGCCGCTGGGGGCACGGAGCTCCCGCCTCGTGCCTGGCCCCGCGAGCTCGGCCGGGGCAGCCCCTCCGCGCTCGGCGTGCGGGAGGCCCCATCGGCCCGGCCACCAGCCGCCCGCAAGGAGCAGGCCGACGTCTCCCGGACGACGCGCGGGGCCAAGGAGCGCGAGGACAGCGCTTGCCGCCGCGGCTCGGAGGGACACGCAGCCAAACCACAGACGCCACCGCTGCCCACGGGGTCGCGACTGCCCAGACGGGCGCCGGACACCCCAACGGACACACCCCGACACCCCCACATCCCCGACCCCCCGCAGCAGAGAAGACGTAACCATCTGAGTGACAAGACCAAGGCTGGACTTTACAGACCAAGGAGGACACCAGGGACACCCTCTGCCGTCTCTCGTGCTGCGGTGGCCCCGCGGAGCTGGCACTGGACGGCTGTGTCCAGCGTGGGAGCCGGGCCCTGCGTGGGAGCCGGGTGGGTGGGCGGGGGCTGCAGGGGATCGAGGAGGGCGGCGGACCCCGGAGTCTGGCGCGCAGTCCTCTGCCCAAAACACGGCTTCCGGAGGCTTCTTTCGGAGTGGCCGGCAGGGGTCCCGCCGCCCCGCCCCAAAGGAGGGGAGCCCCTGCCCAGCCCCAGAGCGGCTCTGCCGCACGCCGAGCGCGGAGGCGCTTCCCCGGCCGAGCGCGCGGGGCCAGGCACGAGGCGGGAGCTCCGTGCCCCAGCGGCCCTCGGCCACCCGCAGTGACCGGCAGCGGCCAAGCCCCACGCGCAGGGGAGGAGAGCGCAGGGGTGGCGTTCTGGGCCCACGCCCAGGCGACTCTCCTGCCAGGCCGCGTGGACTTCGCCGCGAAGGAGCCGATCCGCCGCCGGCGCTGGCCGGGCGGACGGGCCTCCGGGGCGGCGCTGCCGGGGACAAGGCGTTTGCGGGAAAGGTAGCACCGTCTTTATGAGACATGGCACGCTAATAGAAAACACAAGTAAACTGGAAATTAAATTTAAAAGCCTATAATTTAGTGTCTCCCTGGCCCGAGTGAAGGCCTCCGTTCGAGCGGCCGGCCGGCCCAGGGTCAGCGCGGCCACAGCGGCCCCCCCAGGCCGAGGGGCGGATTAATCTCCTGGAACCGAGCTTCGTCTTCCCCATCTCAGTGAGCAACGCCATTTCAGCTGATGAGTTCAAACAGGGGTCAAACAATCCTCACTTCTGACAAGCCCACGGAAAGGGAATTAATTTTATGAGTTAGCGCCGCGCGCTGGACGCCAGGCTGCGCACAGCCGCAGACGCCCCGGGACGCCGGATTTGCCTAAGCAGGGGAGGGGCGGGCGGGGGCGGGGCGCCCGGACCCCGAGACGGATGAGGCGGCCTGCGCTCTTGGGCTTAGCCTGGGAAACCCCAAAGGGCAGGAACAGCCCCCGGAAGCCCCACTTCCTGAGCCCAGGCGTGGAAGGAGGCGTGGACCTGCCCGGAGGGGCAGGGCCGCGTCCAGCACTGGACACTCGCTGGCAGGACCGTGGATGAGCCCTGCCGGACGCGCACACCCAGGAGCCCGGCCCCTGCCCCGCCCCGAGACCCCCCGGAAGGCGTCGGATTGGGGCAGAGGTCCTCAGAGAATCTGGGGAACTCAGATGAGGTCCTGGGGCGCCCTGGGCGGGCCCTCACGGGGAGAGGCCGGGGGTGCTCTGCTCTGCGCCTGAGTCCTCCTGAGGAGCCGCGGAGCCCCAGGGCGCCGATCCAGCAGGTGCCGGGCACGGCCGCGCGGGACGACGGTGGGCCGGCCTCCTCGGGTGGACACGCGGCTGCCGCACCCGCAGCCCATGTAACCCTGTGATCTGCTCCTCTGAGACCTCTCCTCTCGGGGTGCCCGTCCCCTGGGCCCCCACACATATCAAATGCACCTCCTTCCTGCACACACAGGGGCGGGGGAACCCCAGGACCACCGAGGCCCTGGGCACCTCACTGCCCGCCTGGGACACAGGCTTGACGCTTCCGGAAGTTCTCACCCGCGTGGGGCTGGGGCGCGTGTCGGTGTCAGGGGCTCCCAGGACAGGCCGGCCCAGGGGCGCACCGACTGGCTGGCTGGGGAGAGGCAGCCCCCAGAGGCGGGACGGGAGCGGAGGACTGGCCGGCCACCCCAGCCCTGACCGGCGCCCACACTTCCCCCGCGATGGCAGCCCGGGGCTGGCATGGCAGGCGCAGCCGAGGGGCTGGGCAGAAGCTCTGAGATGACCAGGGGCCTGGCGTGGGAGAGGCGCCGGACAGCCCCTTCCTTCTAGAACCATCCCCAGCAATGAGCAGAGAAGACCCCCGGCCCCACGACCGGTCGCCAGGAGCAAAGGAAACTGCAGACGCTGTTCTGGCTTCTCGTGGCGCCCTCCAGGGTGGCCGTCGAGGCCAGCGCAGCGGTCGGTCCCTGCCGCAGCCAGCGCATCTGCTGCCACGGCCCTTCGGACAGGCTCTGCCGCCCACTCCCGCGGCCCCTCCCACTCGCGCGTGTGTCTGGGAAACGGATGCTCGTGGCCGTGAGGGTGCCCCCGACGCAGACGATGGCGGGCGCAGGGCGCTCGCCGCCCTGAGGCCCCGACAAACCCCGCTGGCTCCAGCACCCCTGAAGGAGTTTGATTCTCGCTGTGAAGTAAAAACCAACCTTTCCCCGTGAAGCCCAGCGAGGCGGCAGCGGCCCGAGGCACGGGAGGGACGGAACTGGGGCCACGCGCACAGATCGCCCGCTCGTGGCCGTGACTGAGAAGTGTGACGTGAGAACAACGACCTTGTCGGACAACAGATTTTTACTTTGAAATACTATATATTTGGGCCTCCCTGGGGCTCAGGGGTCAGTCTCAGCCTATGGAGTTGTCGCAGCCCCTGCAGCACGAGTTCGATCACCGCCAGGGTCTTCCCACAGGGCGCAGCAGACCACCCCTGTCTCCCCGCTGCCCCCTCAGCAGTGCGTTTCAGTGGATCCTCCTGTTCTGCTCCCCACTCTGTCTCTGGGGAGTCCTCTCACCCCCACACCTCTGGCCTGCACCC
>PVIJ01005934.1:0-97781 GCA_004024925.1 Scalopus aquaticus | reverse complement strand
GTTTACAACACTGTGTATGATTTAGGGGAATAGGTTCACACCTCCTCAGATGTATGTTACCATGCCAGCCCCCCCAAGAAAGCATCCCTCTCCTTTACCCTAGGCCAGTGGGCCTTCACCGCCATTCTCCCCACTCCTACCTCTCCTCCTGCTCCACTAGTCCCAACTCTGCAGTCGTATTTCTAGGGTTTGTTTTGTGAGTGAAATCATTAGATATTTATCTTTCACCTTCTGACTGACTTCGCTTAGTATCATCTCCTCCAGTTCCATTCGTATTGTCACAAATGTCAAGGCTTTCTCTTTTTTATAGCTAAGTAATATTCCAGTGTGTGTGTGTGTGTGTGTGTGTGTAAACATGATGGGAATACCTTTATATGTTACCTGCTTTCCTGTCCCTGCAGGTGCCTTCAATTTCCTTTCTTTGTCTTGAACTCTTGCTTGTTTCACTACTGTGTCTTGGTGTAGGTTTCATTTTATTTAGGTAACCAGGTGTTTTTTCAGCCTCTTGGAATGGTATATTTAATTCCTTCCCCAAGTGTAGAAAGTTTTCCTCTATTATTTCCTTGCACAGGCTGTCTGTGTCACCCCACCACCTACCCTTCCGGGATACCCATTATCCTTATATTGACTTCCTTTTTTTTTTAAGATTTATTTATTTTTGCATACAAGCTGGGGTGCAGGCCAGAGGTGTAGGGTGGTGAGAGGATTCAACAGAGACAGAGTAGGGAGCAGAACAGGCAGACTGACTGTAATACACTGCTGAGTGTAATGCACTCCCCACTGCGGGGAGACAGGAGAGGTCTGCTGCGCCATGTGGGGGGCTCCCTGGCCTGGGGGTTGATCTTGCACCTCGGCAGCCGCTGGCAGCTCCACAGAGCAGAGCTCAACCCGTTGTGCCACCAGGGAGGCCCTATATTGACTTTCTTAATGGTGTCAGATATCTCTCGAAATGCCTCTTCATGTTTTTTTTCTTACATCTTGTTTCTCTCTCTTCCACCTATGTCCTTAGTGGGTTACTCTCTTTGAGGTCACTAATTCAATCCTTCATTTGATCCACTCTACTTTCATAGTTTTCTTTCAGGCTCTTGATCTCATTTATTGTGCTCTTTACTTCCTGAATTTCTGTTAATTTCTTACTTGAAGTTTCAGTTTGGTTCATTGATTCTATTTCTGAATACATTAATTTGTTTTTCTGGATTTTGTTGTATCTCCTTGATTAACTTTTCTGAATTCTCTTGAATTACTTTGACTTGCCTTTCTGAGTTTTCTTCTATTATCTCTTTGAGTTTATTACAGCAGTTCTGAGCTGTTTATTTGATAGGGAGAGAGAATCTTTCATATTTTTGTAGTTAGATCCTTGAGATTTGTTCCCACCTAGTGATGTCATACTCTCTCAAGTTTCCATATTTCATGTGTTATTTATTTTTTCTGCCCATTTTGCTACTTGAGGTATCCCTGTTTTAGTATTGCTTTGAAAATCTTTAGTGCTTGATTTATTTCCTTATTTAAGCTTTTGCTGCATTCTCTATGTACTCAGATCTGTTCTGTAATTTCTGAGTCAGCAGGGTATGGAGAGACTTAGAAAGATACAGATGTCGGTTTGGATGAGTTGGGGTGAGACTGGCTTGTGTTTGTGGCAACCCCAATAAACCTCCTCTCTGGGGATTGGGATGCGAGACTCAGGAGTACCTGCGCTCTCAGTGTGGCTCCCTGGGTATGTACCACCCCAGGGGATGAGGGGGTGTGAAGACCAGAAAGCCTGCTTTGCTATTATCTTTTCTGGGGACACAGTCTGTGTGGATCATCCCCGCTTCTCTATAAGGTGCTCCCCTCTTTCAAGGGAATATGTCTGCACACAAACTCTGCTTCCATTTCCCCAGGGCCTCTGGCTGAACTGACTGCCCTGCCACTGGCGTCTCCTGCTCCCAGAAACAGCCCACAGCTCCATCTCTCCACTCATGTCCTGTTCAGTGTAGCATGAATCTCCTTAGTGTCAACCATGTTGAAGTCCGTATACTGTTCAAGGCATAATCAAGACTCCTTCTATTAGAAAGACTGTCTGTCTGAACAGTCTCCCTCTCATTCACTGCTCCCGTGGGGACCTGGTCTTGCAGTTGTCTGTTCTGGGGCCTGTCACATCTGCTCCCCTTGGCAGGGTCTGCGCCACTGCTTGCCTGGACCTACCACGTCTGGGTTGCTTCTAGAACTCTCCCCAGGGCTTGCTGAGGCCTGTGGGGGCCTACTGCAGTGGTCTGATTTCCAGTGTAATCCCAGGGCTCCCTGAAGTCTGTTGGGGGCCCACCAGCAGTTGTCTGCTTCCTGGAGCTCAGCTGGGTCTTCATCGTTGTCTGTGAAAGTCTCCTGTGGCAGGGCTGCTTCTGGTCCCGCCCTGGGGTTGCTGAAACCTGCCGAGGGTTATTGCGTTGGGGCCTCGCCCTCTCAACTCTGCTACTTATAGGGCCGTGGGGACTCATGTTGCCTGTCTGGGAGGGCTCCCTGCTTGTCCAGTTCCACTGCTCTCTGGGGCCCCTCCTCTGGGTGTTACTCCTAGGTGTGCTATCGTTGTCTGTTTTCCTTCAGGAGTTATTGGCTTTGTCTTGCTGCGATGTAGCTATGAGTTTGTGGACGAGGTGAGGTGAGCCCAGCATCTTCTCTCTGCCACCATCTTGCCTGCATCCAAATGCACTTTTAAAACAAAGATATTTTGGGCCTCCCTGTTGGCCCAGTGGTTGAGCACTGCGCTGTGGAGCTGTCGGCAGCGGCGACGCGAGTTCGACGCCCAGCCGGGGAGAATCCCACATGGTGCAGCAGACCTCTCCTGCCTCGTCTGCTGCTCCCCTCAGCAGTGTATTTCTGATCTGCCTGTTCTGCTCCCCATTCTGTCTCTGGTGAACCCTCTCACCGCCCCACACCTCTGGCCTGTACCCCAGCTTGTATGTATGAATAAATAAATCTTTAAAAAAAAAACAAACATATTTTAAGCCTCTGATAGAAAGGGAAGAGTCTAGGATGACCTAAGGTTTTGAGCTTAGGTGACGGGGTGGGTGAGGCTTTCCTTCATTTAATTAAGGAACACAGAAGGAACAACAGGTTTGGGGGAGGCTGCGGTGGGGTTAATGTCCAAACTCTTTTTTCCTTAACAGCCTCCTACATGTGTGAGGCCTACAAAGCCACTGACACCTGTTGGTCCTGATCAGGGGAGATGAGGAAGACAAAGCTGAGAAATGTAGCTTTACCCAAATCCTTGACTATCCTGCTCAGTTAGCCTTACCATTCCGCCCAGGTACAGAGGAAGTGCCAGGGGAATGACTTATAGTTCCAATGAGAGCTTTGGCTGCAGACTCCAGTGTCTGTCCCCTGGTGAGGCAGGCAGATGGGTGTGAACATTAATATACAAGAGTCCTACTCAACGAGGACAGGAGGCTAGAAAGTGCCCCCACAAGTGTAAATCAGCAGACTTAGAACACAATATGCCTCGCATCTCTTAAGAGAAACGACGCCCTTCCCCATTCCATGGGATGGAGGGGAAGGTCCTCTAGAGATTATTTAGGGGGTTTAGCCTTGAATTCTGGGACGTGCATGTGCAATGAGTCTCACTGTACATAAACAAAAACATTCTCCAGTCTGCCTTCTTTTCTGTTGAGTGGTTTCTGAATAAACCCTTTTTGTTGCTGGAAAACTGCTTTTGTTTGAGGTCAACATGGGCACGGGCGCCTAGAGTACACCCCTTGTTTTAATGGTGAGGCCTGAAGAAGTCCTCTTGCTCCACATCCTGCTTTAACTCTCCTTCCGTCCTCTACTTAGAAGACTTGAGCCCTTTCCTAGCCCAACGAAGACCTGGCATTAGACGGAAATGAACCAAGATCAGATCCATAAATGAGAACCCGCAGGGAAAAGACAAGCACTTCCTGCATGCTAGAGCTCTGGACTCTTTCTTCAACACCCAGGGACTGCACTATCCACGTCTTGGCACATCAAAGAAATCCTCTTGAGGGTGTGTGTGTGTGTGTGTGTGTGTGTGTGTGTGTGTGTGTGTGTGCTGGAGGTAGATATGGGGTAAGGATGATGATTGGTGGCACCTTGAATTCAAATATCCATTTGTTTGCTTCATTTTGTTAGTTTCAAAACACCTTTACACTGGAGTTAGTTTGACAACCAGACTGTGAACAACTAAGTGGTTGCTTTGGTCACCGGTCAGAGGAGATAAAATCCTGCCCATGAATTCAGTCATCGCAATTTCTCCCCACTGTTCATCTGGAACCAATGAAAAATGACCTCTGGATTTCACAAGAACCCATGAAGAGGATCTCTCTGGCATTGGCCCAACATGCTGCTGAATATGGTCAAGAAGGAAATTAATAAATTAACCCCAAGGTCATGCTCTTCACTGGACCCAGGTGCCTCCCTGGTTAATTTCCCAGTGGTGCTCAGCATACAGTCAGACCTTCCAGAGAGGGCTGTGTGTAATGAACCAGGTCCAAACCATGCAGCACTTGTGACATGAAATTCCCTAGACGTGGCGCTACTCCATTTTTCACACTACAAATCTTCCTTTAGCAAGGTTACCCCTGTTCCCACAGGAGCGCTAGAGCTCCTTTTCTACATTTTCATTTAAATACAGCAGGCAAGGGATCTCCCCAGGTGTATCACTGGCTGGAGGTTGGATTCTCTCTTTGGCATTCACGGCAGGGATTCCAGGTCCAGGATGCGCATTAGAATAACCTGGGTGCTTGAAAAGGCTCAAACACCAAACTCCAGTTTACAATTCAGACTTCAATGGCATGGGGGAGGGCCTAGGTGTCAGGATTTTTATCTATCTATCTATCTATCTATCTATCTATCTATCTATCTATCTATGTATTTTAAAAGATTTATTTATTTATGCAGACAAGCCGGGGTACAGGCCAGAGGCGTAGGGCGGCAAGAGGGTTCACCAGAGACAGAGTGGGGAACAGAACAGCCAGATGGATGGAAATACACTGCTGAGGGGAGCAGCGGGGGCGAGGCAGGAGAGGTCTCCCGAGCTGGGTGTCGAACTCGCTCCGCCACTGCCGACAGCTCCACAGTGCAGCACTTAACCACTGCACCACTAGAGAGGCAGGCGTCAGAATTTTTAAAGTTGATCAGATGATTTTATTTTTTTTAAAGATTGATTTTATTTATTTATGCATACAAGAGCTGGGGTGTAGGCCAGAGGTGCAGGGGTGGGGTGTGTGTGTGTGTGTGTGTGTGTGTGTGTGTGTGTGTGTGTGAAAGAAAGAGAGAAAGAGAGAGAGAGAGAAAGAGAGAGAGAGAAGGGATTCACTGATTCACCAGAGACAGAGTGGGGATCAGAACAGGTGGATCTACTGAAATACACTGCTGAGGAGAGGAGAGGGCCAGACAGGAGAGGTCTGCTGCACTGTGTGTGTCAGCTCCCTGGCCAGGGATCGAACTCATGCTGCAGATAGCTTCACAGTGCTGAGACCAGGGAGTCCCTGATCAGATGATTTTAATAGGCAGCCAGAGTGGAGAACAACTCCCCGTGCCTGTGTATGTTTTTGGATTAAACTACTATATGCAGCTCTTCCAGATGGATTTTCTCCAACACCAAGTCTCTCTGGGTTTCACCTTTCCTACCGCTGCTCTGATAGAACATTCTGTAATAGTGGAAGTGCTCTTATCAAGACCAGAACTAGGGTGAGGAACGTGATGCCTTCCGGGTGCAAAATTTAAGGAGGCTCTTTCTTTCAGATGCTGACCCTTCACTAGCATGACCCTGGGAGTGAGTGCCTCCTTAAATTTTGAACCCTAAGGTGGGAGGGGTAGGGGGTATTTGCCTCCAGGGGACAAAAATTGGTTCCTGGTTGGAGAGGAAAAAATCTTGCTGTTTTATGCCTGAAGCACAGACATACTTTCAGTACATAAGCAGATATATAGTACAACTATGCTATTAAAATTTTATGGGGGATGGTGATTAGGAAAAAAATGTTGAAAAAGGCTCGTTGGGGAAGCAATAGTGAAAAGAAACACTGATAGAGAACATTGAACATAAGTGCTATTGAGCTTGAAATGTAGTTGAGTGAGAGTAAGAAGCTACATTTTAAATTACACTTAATTTTAATTAATTTCAACTTAAACCCTGTCTATGGTTGCTGATTTCTGTGTTACACAGCACAGATTGAGGGGCTGGACACAACACATTCAATGATGACAGTCCCTGCTCTGGTCCAAACAAACTCATCCCAGAAACAAATGGGATCTCCTGGGAGTTCCTGAGGTACACACAGGTCCAGCCTTGCACCATAAAGAGGAGGGGGGGGCGGCAAAACTGGGGGTAAGAATGATAAGACTCAACAGGGACAGATGCACCATGAAAGGATCACTAGGACATTATCCATAATGACCGTTGTCCTGGGGAAATGACCTCCTGTGGATTTGATGGGCAGCGAGGTTGGAGAACAACTCCCCTGTGGCCTAAACTACTACACGCAGCTCTTCCAGATGGATTTTCTCCAATGCCAAGTCTCTGGGTTCTAGGCCCTCCCCCAGACAGTGAAGTCTGTGACCGACCTCATTTAGGGGTGCTTGGAAAACATCCCACAGCTTCTCTATGATGAATATAAAGTAAATTTTTGCTTAACATTTCCTGCTTTTGTTCTCCCCAAAGTCCTAGTCTTAAACTTGTATCACTTTACTTCTCCATTTTCACCGGGGTTACCAGAAGGCCCAGGGCATCTGGTTGTATTCTAGAATTCCCTGGGCCTAGGCATTTTGTTCCAAAGGCTCCCCCCCTGTCCCCTCAGATGTGCCAACTGGAGACAGCCCCTCCCCAATGATTCTCCAGTCTAAGGTTACTGTGCCCTTTTGATATTCTTTTTTGGCCACCCTTATTTCTGCAGCAGAACCCAATGCCGCTTCCTCCGGATTTCTGGCTCTACTCCCCTCTGCTGCTTCCCTGTGCATTTTCAAGTGAAATTGGTCAGGTGAGTTGGTTCCTTTCTCTTTCACCAGGTGCCTTACTCCTTCTTCCTCTCTCAGTCCTGCCATTCCTGCCTTGTCCGCTCTTTGTCAAAATGATTGCATTCATCCTTGAATTTCTGATGTCCTTTAAAATTCTGAGCTATCCCTTGGATTTTTTCCCCTCCAACCAGATACCAAAGTCTGAAGTCATCTTACCTGTCATTATATGCTTCTGAGAAATGCAAATCAAAACCACAATGAGACATCGCCTCACACCTGTGAGGATGGTTATTCTCAAAAAATCAAGACAGTAGGTGTTGGTGAGGACGTGGAGAAATTGCAAGCCTTGTACACTGTCAGTGGGAATGTAAAATGGCTCAGCTGCTATGGGAAACAGTATGGAAGCGCCTCAAATAATTAAAAATAGAATGAGCAGCTGATCCAGCAAGCCCATTTCTGGTACTTACCCCAAGGAATTGAAATCAGGATCTCGAGGTGACTGTAGCACACCCGGGCTCATTGCAGCACTAGTAACAACAGCTGAGCTGTGACAGTAACCTAAATGTCCATCCATGGATGAAGGGACAAGAAAAGGTGATAGACACATACAGTTAAATATCATTCAGCCTTGAAAAGAAGGAAATTCTGCCACATGCAACATGGACAAACATGAGGGCATTATGCTTAAGCCACAGTCCCAGGACAAATGCCTTGTCATTCCATTTCCAGAAGGCATCGAATAGCTCTACTCATGGAAGGCAAAAGTGGAATTGTGGTTGCCAGGGACTGGAGGGAAAGGGAATGCGGACTTCTTGACCAAGAGCTATAACATTTCATTTCTGCAAAGTGAGTAAGTTCTAGAGATCTGCTGTAGACCTGTGTCCACCGGCAGCAACGCTATATTGCGCTTAGAAACCTGTCACAAGAAGACATTTCATAGTAGGTGCTTTTACCACAATTTTTTTAAAAAAAGAATTAATTGGCTATGTGTAACCTACAATGAAGACTATTTTACATTTTATCATTATTTGAAATAGTGTATATACATTCATTTTTAAAGAATTTTTTTCTAAAGGCCCATTGGTTTATAACATTATACAGGTTTCAGGCATATGGCATGATAAGTTGACATCCTTATGTACTATATTACGTTCACCATCAAAAACCTGGTTTCCATTCTCCACCCACAATTAATCCCTTTTACCTGATTTACTCATCCCCCTCCCATCTGGTAACCACCATTTTGTTCTTTCAGTCTAAGAGTTTGTTTTTGTTTTATTTCTTTATCTTTCACATGTATTTGCCTTTCTGATACACATTCTTTCTATCAGTAAAATTTGTAATACACTTATGTATACAGTTCCCCCCAACTGGCTGCTAAATATTCGCCAGGTCTGCAGAACCTGGCCTTCCAAGCAGGACTTTGGCCAAAAAGAGTGCTGCTGTGTGGTAGCTGCTCAGCCCCACCAAGCTCAGGTTTCTGCCTTGTGAGGGGCCCTGTCCCACGGCAGGAACTGTACTTCTTCCACCTGGGACTCTGCCCAGAAGTGCAATTTGGCTCATACAGTGAGGCCTCCACGGAGCCAGCCACCCCCATCCCCGCCTCCTGTACACACTTGCTTCCCTCTGCCAAGCCTCCAGATGTGAGCGGTGTCTCAGCATGGGTAAGAAAGGACCAAGGATGAGTGGGATTCTGGGCCCCTCAGGACTCAGCCTCCTACTCTCTACCTGGAGGTCCTGGAAATTGTATCCAGATAAAAGTATAATTTTTTTCCCCTAGGAAATGTTTCTGCATGTGTGACCTCACATGTACATTCCTGGACCCTACCCAGGCCTGCTGGGCCATAATCTCTGCAGGAAGGCAGGGCAGAGTCTGCAATTTTAACTGCTCACTCATTCACTCACCTCTTAGGTGCCAGGCACTCTTCTAGGCTCTGGATATGCCCAGGAACAGAGCAGACAAAATCCCTGTTTGCACAGAGGTTATAGTTAATGAGGAAACATCAACTAGTCAAACTATTTAAGTAAAATATATAGTGTTTTAGTTAGTAATAAGCACTAGGAGAACAATAAAATGGGGGTGTGTGGATAGGGCAGTATGAAGAAGACTTCCGAGTAAAAGACTTGAAGGAAGATCGTGCTATGTGAATATCTGGGGGTGCAGGTGGAGGAGAGCTCCAGCCAGAGGGAACAGCAAATACAACAGCCCCGAGGCTGGAGTTTGCTTGGGGTGACCTAGAAATAGGAGGCCATTATGGCCAAAGAAGAACCAGAAGATCTTCTGTACATGAGATGGAGAACTCCCAAGGTGAGCTAATGCCACTAGCTTTTTCAAGTAAGGTCTGCCATCCTCTGCGGCCACGTGCTCCAGACGTCTCCTCCAGCCCATTCATTTCTTTCAACAAGTATTTATTAAGCACTTACAAATGTCTAGGATGTGATGAGCCTGAAAGTCCTTCTCTTGTAACCATTTTCTTGGTTCTTTATCTGTCATAAACATCCTGTGACCCCAACTGGATTTCATTCTTCAGTTCCTTGTGCTTTGCATTTTTAGCATTCGATACACCCCAAACTCTCTTCAGTTATCCTGCTGATAGCAGAGACAATGTTAGTTCTCCAAGCCTGGGTCCAGCTTCCAAAACTTGTTCCAACAAAAGACTTGAATCCCTCTTAACCTGCATGGGGCATTGAGAGACTGAGTTTTGTCTTGGACATATTGAGTTTGAGGCATCTGGGAACCCATAGGAGGCCAAGTACAACAGGTCATTGGGTTACAGGTCTATGGCTCAGAAGAGAGGACAGGGAAGGAGATACTGATTGAAGCCCCTGGAAGCATTTATTGAAATGCTTTCCATGTGCTGGTCTGGAGATTCTTAACCTTGGCTCCACATTAAAACTGCAAGGAGGACTTTTTAAAAACATACAGACAAGGGTCCCACTCCAGACCAATTAACACTGTCTCTGGAGGTCAGACCCAGGCATCTGGCTATTTTAAAAGCTCCCCAGGTGAGTTTAGTGTGCAACGAGTGTTGAGAACCACTGTGATAAGCAATGAGCTAGATCAGAGATCCTCAGCCTTGACTGAGCACTGGAATAACCCAGGGAGAGTGAAAAAGTACTGCTGCTCACATCCCATCCACAGAGTACTGTGTTAATTGGTCTGAGTACAGCTGGGCTTGGAGAGTTAAAAACTATTCCTGTAGTTAAGGCTGAGAGCCACACAGCTAGGCACTGAACATCTGGGAGGAGAGGATTACAAAGCTGAACCAGAAATCTTTCCCACCTCAAAAATCTCACCATGTCCTACAAGGCACCGCAGACTGACAGCTATCCAAGGTACTTGAGTAAACACCCATCACCCTCTCACACCTTGTTTTATCATTGAAAGCTCAGACTCCAATGGCCTATTTTGATGACATCCCCTGTCATGCCACACAATCAATCCCAGTACATCTGCTGTTTGACCTGCTTCTCCTTTCTAACCTTCAATTCTTCCCAAAGACTTCCCATCAGGCTGGGATTCCACAGTTAATGACTCAATGGTACTCTTAACCATTCCTCCACTCCTTTGTATCCTTGGCTTTCTGTTAGTCTAATCAGTACACTCCTCATCCATTCACCAAATCTTATTGAGCCCTTCTCAACATTGCTGGAAAGGGATGGAGAGAGATCCACTGCTCTCCGTCCCCACTGTAACTCCCATTTCAGGTCACTGCCATT
Organism: Scalopus aquaticus; assembly: GCA_004024925.1. Lineage (NCBI taxonomy): Eukaryota > Metazoa > Chordata > Mammalia > Eulipotyphla > Talpidae > Scalopus > Scalopus aquaticus. The sequence goes on along the minus strand of PVIJ01005934.1, from coordinate 87,119 downwards.
AGCTTGGTGCTGACCTTGCTCTCCAAAATGGTTTCTCTAAGTCTAGCCATGTCTCTGTGTGTCCTCTATGCAGCTAGAGTGACCTGTCCAATATGCACTTTTGACCTGTCCAATATGAACATTTCACTTTTAACAATTTACATATAGCAGTATTGATTCTTTTGGTTGTATAGGTCTATGAGTTTTGACAAATGCAAGCAATCATGAAACCATCACCACAATTTAGACATATAGAATAGCTCCATCACCCCCCAAATTCTACCAGGCCACTACCTCTAATCCCTGGCAACCACTGATATTTTTCCCTCTAGGTTTCCCTTTTCAGATGGTCATTTGAATAGAATCAAACAGGTAGATCTTTGAGTCTGGCTTCTTGCATTTAGCATATTGCATTTGACATTCATTCAAGTTGCTGTTCATTACTTTTGACAGCTGACTGGCATTCCATTGTGTGAACATATCATACTTTGTTTAGCCATTCATCCTTTGAAGAACACTTGAATTGTTTCCAATTTGTGTTATGAGATCTGCTATCAACATTCATGTACAGGTTTTTGTGTGAACTTAAGTTTTTGTTTCTCTTAGATAAGTACATCAGAGTAGGATTGCTAGGTGGTATGTATTTAATTTTATAAGAAATTGCCAAACTACTTCTCAAAGTGACTCTACCACATTGCCTTTCCACCAGCAAAGTACGAGAGTTCCAGTTGCACCTCAGCCTTGCCAACACTTACTATTGTCTGTTTTTAATCTCAGGTGTTCCAATAGGTGTACATAATATCTTCTTTGTTAAAATTGTAAATTTGATGATGCTTTCTTGCATAAAAACATTTGTGATTCCTCATTGGTTTTAGATGAAGCCCTAAAATTTATTAGTATGACTTGGTAGAGTCACAGGCAGTGTCCTTGCTTCCTCTTTGCTTTCATGCTTTACCCATGTTGGGCTGTTTTTAGATACTTCAATGCACCACATTTTCCTCACTTTTTAAATTCTCTGGAGTGTTATCTTCCCTTCTTTCACCTGGTTAATTCCTACTCATTTTCTTACTCCTAACTAGAGGTCAGTTACTGCAGATGTCCCTCATCATCACTGTCCACTCCCAGTATCAGCCCTAACTACCATGGAATACTCTACTCACTTTGCTCTTCCCCTCCCCCTCCCTGCCACAAACAGGATGGATCCCTTTCTAGCTGTTTCTAACTGTGGCAGATTTCAAAACCAACCACCATACTTTGCAGTTCTTCAAGAGATGGAATTTTTCTTTGCTCCCTTGAGTACTTACCCATATAAAGAAAATATTTTTACGCCCATTTTACATACAAGGAAACTGAGCCCAAGATTGCATAGCTCATAGTTGATTTAACTCTTTCAATCCCAGCAGTTCTGGCTCCAGATCCTGAGATGTTCCCATCAGGCTATGGGAATCTGGCTGCCGTGGTGTGTCCTCTGTGACCTTGCTTGCCCTGGACTCCTTTCTCATACCACCTTCCTTCTTTGTGCAACCTCCTCCTAATGCAATTCCAGCAATGTGGTTTTTATGGATGTTGCCAACCATAATATGCCTGGCCCCTTTCACACAGGGCACCAGATCTGCGCCAAGAATATCAGACCTTCCTTGTGATTTTCTGAATTAAAACATTGAAATGGGGTGAAGCTGAGGAGACATGAGCTACCACTGATTGCTTTCAGTTTCATGGAGAAAATATACCTGGAAAAAAATGTATATGTACGTTGGGGTTGGGGAGTGGGAGGCAAGTCACGTGCTGAACAAGAATAGCAGATATCTGAGACCCCCACCTTCCTGGCTTTATCGTCCATGAAGGCAGCTGCATCTTGCTCTTCCCAAGGATTAGTCACCTAGGTCAATAAATTCCCTCTTTGCCTCAGTTAGGTGAAACTAGGCCACTTGCAAAAATTTAAAGAACCCTCATAACACACAAGCCATGGGGGAATTTATTGTTGAGGGAGAAGGAAGAAGGCATCAGATAAAACCAGCCTCTTGGAGCAGCTGAGGGGTTGAGTTGGTGGAGGGTCTGTTGGTGACACAGGGGAGGGTGTGCCTTGGGCCTCTTGTTCCTCTTATAAAGTAAAAGCCTCAGGCAAAAATTCAACTTGATGGCAAAGGCACTTGGGACTTAGGAGAAAAATGAAAATGTATTCTTCTACATCAGAGGGGAAAAAGTGTCTAACAGGTTGTGAATAATTCAGATTTAATTACAAGGAAAATGCCTTCCTTTTCTTTTTTATTCATTTCCCTGCCTGATGCTTAGGCAAGCAGGTTTAGGAGATGTTTTTATTCCAGAAATTCTACTTGAGAAAGAATGAGCCAAGTCGTTAGCTTTCTTCTTGTTGGGTGTGAAAGCTGAAGTGTTTGGGATGTGGGCAGGAAGAAGCAGCAGGTACCCCTAAGCTCTTCCTAATGCTGCCGGGCTTGGTACCCACAGCGTGGGTTCGACACTAACCCCTGGGGCCTTGAGCCCGTGGCTGGGAATCTAGAAGGCACAGGTGTGAAGTGCTTGCAACCATGCAGATGGGTGCCATTGCAATTTCGTGGTATTGCATCTCAGGCTGGACCTCGTCACCGCTCAGCAATCCCATTACACGCCTACTGCCATCAATTTCAAACCTCATTACTCACTTGGAGTCCTCAATACGCACTATCCTATTCTCACTCTCCCCTTCTCTCTGGGAGATGAACTTTTTAAGTAACAGCATTATTGGAATATAATTCATATACTATAAGACTCACCTCTTTAAATTGTACAATCCAATGATTTCTAGTATATTCACAATGTTGTACAACCATTACCAAGATCTAATTTTAGAACATATTCATGACTCCAAAAAGAAACCCCATATCCATTAGCAAATATCCCCACTCCCTCCTCCCCACAATCCCTGGCAACCACTGATCAATTTTCTTTATACATGTATCTTAACAGAATTTGCCTATTCAGGACACTTTACATAAACAGATATGTGAAATCATAGAATATGTGGTCTTTGTATCTGATTTCTTTCACTAGCATCCTGTCTCCAAGTTTTGTTCATATTGTAGCATGTAGCAGTATTTGATTCCTTCTGATATTTGATGATAACTCCTTTGCGTGGATATATTTTGATGGATATTTGTATGCTTATGGGTTATCATGGGTAATGTTGCTATGTACATTTTGTGTGCAAGCTTTTGTGCATAGTTACAAGAGTGCAAATGCTAGGTCATGTGGTAACTTGAATTGCTAACTTTTTGAGTTACCATTGAATTGGAGGTCAAATGGTAATTTTTTTTGAGAAACTTCCAGACTGTTTGCAGAATGGCCATACCATTTTGTAATCCTACCAGCAGCATTTAAGGGCTTAGTTTCTACACATCCTTGCTATAACTTTCATTCTCTTTTGTATTTTAGTTGTCCTAGTGGATGTGAAGTGGTATCTTACTGTGTTTTGATTTTCATATTCACTTTAATTAATATTTTCCTATCCTTATAACTCTTGACCATTAAAAATTATGTTTCGTTGGTTTTTTTTTTTTTCATTTTAAAAAGGCAGGGTTATTAGGAAAAAAGAGAATCTTTTTGCTACCTTGACTATGACCTTTCAAGCACAACATTTTAAATTGTGATAATGTCCCATTTGTCTTTTTTTCTTATTACTTGTGCTTTTAGTGTCAAGTTTAAGAAACAATTGCCTACTCCAACATATTGAGGACTTACTCCTGTGTTGTCTTCTAGATGTTTTATAAGTTTAGCTTTTATAGATACATGATTGATTTTGATTTTCTTATTGCATGTGGTCTGAGGTAGGGATCCAGCCTCATTCTTCTGCATGTATATATCCAGCTGTTCTAGCACCATTTGTTGAAAGACTATTTTAATTGACTAGTCTTAATACTCTTGTTAATAGTCTATTGATTATAAATGTTAAGGGTTTATCTCTAGCTGCTCAATGTTATTCTGTTGACCTCTATGTTTCCCTTTTCTATATCATACTGTCTTCATAGGGTAACTTTGTAATAGGTTTGGAATCAGGGGATGTGAGAACTCCAGTTTTGTCTTTTTGAATACTCTGAGTTCCTTGAATTCTATATAAATTTTAGAACCAGTTTGCCAATTTCTGCAAAATGGTTTGCTAGTATTTTGACAGGGCTTGTGCTGTATCTGTAGATAAGTTTGAGGGATACTGTAATCATAAAAATGTTGAATCTTCTGATCCATGACCATAGGATGCCTTTCCTTTTATTTAGGGCTTCTTTAATTCGTTCATCAGTGTTCTGCAGAGTAGTCAGTGTACAAGTCTTGCACTTGTCGAATTTACTCTTAAGTTTTTTCTTTTTGATACTATTATAAATTGAAAGATTTTCTTAATTTCAGTTTTGGATTATTCATTGCAGCAAGAAATGTTACTGATTTTTATCTGATACACATATTCTGCAATGTTGCTAAATTTGTTCTGTATATTCTGTATTAGTTCTGTACATTCCTAAGGACTTTCTGTTTACATTACTATTTGCTGTGATCTTTACACAAGATCCTATCATCTACAAATAGAGACAGTTGGACTTCTTCCTTTCCAATCTAAATTTCTTTACCTCCTTTACTTTGTGTAATTACCCTAGCAGGAGAGTTTTTACAAGTATTCAATGTAAGGTTTCTGAGGTGTATTATGGGCTTTGAGATTAGTCAGATCCAGTTATAAATTCTGGCTCCATCACTTCAGTCTGTTTCAATATAGGCTATTATCTTCACTTTTTTGAACTTTGATATTTTACCATAAAAACAAATTTATATGAAAGTATAAATTATACAGAACAAGATGTACCAGTCATAAGTGTTCAGTTAGTTAAGTTTTTTTGAGGGAGCTTTGAATGTTGTATGTTTAAACAACCATTTCCAAACAACATATGAGGCATCTCCATCATTGCCAGAAGTTTACCTGTACCCCTTTCTAGTCAATACAGTTCTTCTGTCACGATAGATTCATTTAACTTGTTCTTAGAGTTCATGTAAGTATGATGGTACAACATGCTCTTCTGTTACTATATCTTCCTATGCGAGGAGGAAGTCCTGTGGAGAGTCTCCTGCAGAGAGAGGTTTTGAGGGAACGGTTTCCTCCAGTTCTGTTTATCTCTGCTTTGTATGCTATCTGCTTCCTTACTTTCAGCTTTGATTTAAACTTTCTGATTATCTGATAGCAGGTTCTTGTTTTCCTATATTGTTACAGATTTGTTTCATGGATTTGGGAGGATTCACACTCAGTTGTCATGTGAGTCAATCTCTCCAAGGGAATTTTCTAACAAATTACCTATATATTGAGTACAGAGCATGGGATTGGTTAATTTTAGGCATTCTGCAAGTTATTTGCAGAATGAGTCAAGGGACTGGTGGGTGGTAATGAAGCTTCTAGACGATGTAAAGTTCATTAGCCTCTCCCTCCTGACCACCATAATGGAGTGTCCAGGAATATGGTGCTGTGGAAGTAGATGGACTAACTAGGGGGGCTCTGAACAATTTATTTCACCTCTTTAGACCACACTTTCTTGGCTTATAAAAGGATGCTACGAAACTCCACTTTGTAGGATTGCCACGAGGATAAATATGAAATGCATATTAGTGCTGAGGATGGCACCTGGTATGTATTAATCAATAAGGATGAAATTTGTTTTGAATTATAGATCCCAAAACATTTCTGAGTCAATATGTTATTTGCACTCTTATCAGCAGTCCTCCCTACCCTAAATCTGTTTCCTTATTCACCTGCACCTCTTTCCACTTGACACCCCATCCCCACCTTCTTGGTGCCCATGTGCTGTCTCCCTTCCAAGCAATCAGAGGCATGCCACAGTTTTCCCTTTAATGTGCCTTAATAAAAACCCTTAACCAAGCCTGTCATCACTGTCAGTAGGAGGTGAGTAAGCAATTAGCATTCCTTACTTAATGACCCAGTATTTCTCTTGGGGTGCCAGTACCAATTAGGAGATGGAAATATAGTTTTAATCTTGTTTGCTGATGGTCATAGTATAATGTGTGGTGAAATGCTTTCTCTTCAAGGCACCACCCCAATGAATTTGAGAACACCTGTATCGGAAGTGTCACTTGGCCAGTGACTTACAAGGCAGACTTTAGAAACACAAATGCTTCTTGTGCTCCAAAAGCATCAACTCTAGGGACTTATCTGGGATAGGCTGGAAAGCATAGAGGCATGATTCCAGAGGAAGTGATTAATAAAAAGAAACGTACGGTGCATTTCTGGCAACTAAGAAAGTATCAGGTACCAAGAGATGCTTAGCTATGTAGAGGGTATATTTCTAGTGGGATAAAAGAAAGCTTTTCTTTATTTGGGAACTATTTATTGAGCACTTAGTATGTGCCAGTCACTCTTACAAGTGCCAGGGTTACAGCAAGAAGTTAAACAGACTCAAGTATCTTCCATTAGTGGGTTTACATTCCTTGGGAAACCAAGGAACCAGAGGAAAAAGTATGTTTGGTCAGCATTTGAAGGCTTTCAGAGAAGAGCAATGAACATGATTAGAATTCTTCAAGGTAGAATTGCAAGGACAGATGAAAGACCTTGAACCCCTGCTCTTAGCTGGAAATGGGAATGGAGGAATTCCAAAAGCTCATTGTTGGGGAGCTCTTGTGGCTGAGAGGTTGAGGAGAGGTGGAGCTGAGGAGAACTAAGTATTAGCAAGGGACTGTTTAGGGACTAGAAGTAGGTTCTTGAAAGAGACACAATAAAGGGTTGGTAGGAGGGATGGTGTGAACTGATAAGCAAACTTGGCCTTGCTGGAGTACGGGTGGTTAGAGGAATCCAGGGCTTTAGGCTGGGAAAGAGAATATAAAGTATTCTTTATGCTTTGAAATCAAGATCTGGATTTGAATTAGGGTCTTCCACTTACTGTGTATGTCACCTTGAGAAAGTTTTCTTCTTTCTTCTTAGATGAACACCTCAGTTTCTTCATTTTAAAATGGGAACAATTCTGTAGCTTGCTGTAAGGATTTAGCAGGCTGATGCTCACACACACATACATTAATAGATGCCTGGCATTATTCTGTTTGCAAAATTGTGTCTCCATGGGTTAATTCACAGCCATGTCTGGGGGGTGGCTGGGAGGAACACACCTCTTTCTCCTCGGATCATCCTGGCCACTGTCTCAGGAGGTGAGCTCTTCAGACGTTCGGGGTTGCTGAGGGTCCACTCCAGCTGGGCCGGGGCTCTTGGCTGCCTTTTTGTGTCCTTGCACTTGGAGGCCTCTTTTCACTTTGTTTTAAAATATTTCCTGAAGCTCTAATTGCTATACTTCCTCAAATGTTTTTAATACATGCAATCAGTGACTATTGCAATTAGGAGGGCCTAATTACCATCGGCATTCTTTCTCTTCTCTCAGAAACCACCACTGGAACAGTCACAAATAAACCTTAATGAAGACCAAAGATCTTTCTCAGTCTAAAGCCATTTGTAATCACGATGTGTTATTGTCAAAGCAGGCAGGCAGAGGATTCCTCAGAAGGACGCTTACGTATTCTTCTTCTGCAGCAGCAGCAAGATATGCAGGGACCCGGGAGGCTGTGCGTGTGCAGGCTTGAGGTAGGGACAGGGACTGCGGTACAGGCAAATACCTGGGAAGGTTTGCACTCAGTCTATTATTAATATGTTTATTTGACTAATAAAGTCTAGAAGGATAGGCTTCTTGAAAATGTTTTTAACAGGCCTTTTGAAGATGTGTCACGTGAATGTGGGCTATGTTAAACTGAAGTCAGTTGAGGCCTGCAGGCACATGAGAAACTTTTATCACTCCCTTAACTAACTAGTAGAATAAAAATTGGGCTTATTACCCAGAATTAGAATTTTTGCCAGAAATAAATTTTCTATTGGAGTAATCTCTATATAAGACAGGACAAATATGTAATTACATGTTGTCTTTGTGATGTGAGTCCCCCTCCTCTTTCCTTGAAGTCCCAGGTCTCTATTCTATTCCTTAACTCATGATATATACCCCTCCTTATGCCCACTAGCGTTGGAATCCATATATGCGTATTATTAAATTTGTTCTTTTCTCCTGCTAATCTGTCTGATTGTAGTTGATTGCTTCATCAGCTCAAGAACCCAGAGGGGTAGAGAGAAATTTATTCCCCACTCCAGCAGTCTCATGTAAGTGTGTGTGTATGTGAATATGAGAGAGAGGGAAAGAGAGAAAGAGAGAAAGAGGGAGGCAGAGAAGGAGGGAAGAACAGGTCGGTTCACCCTTGTCCTCACCAGATGAATCAAGAGAATATTTTGCTGGAGTTTCTGGAATAGGAAGTCCCTCACCATGTAGAACTGATCTCAATGCAGATGGAATGTTTGGGTAGACTATTCTCGACTACTTTTGCTTTGTTATTTTTCCGGAAAGAGGAGGAACCAAGAAGAAGGAACACTCTTTCATGTGGTTGCTTGGCTCTCTCCACACCATGGGGACTGCAAAGGGCATTGATGGTCTTTTGCCATTTAACCACTGTGAAAGCTGTATTGTACATGGAGCACAGCATATATGCTGAACCCAAGGCTTGTCTTGGTCACCAACCTTGCATCCGAAGTAAAGATGATAAGCCTTCTTCACTTGAGAAGTGATCCTTTTCTTCTGGTTGGCAAATGTCACTTTCCCACAAATAGAGCAGAAATTGTCCACGCTATTAACACATTTTCAAGGCATTACTGTTCTGTATTGTGCCTAAATGGATAAAATAATAACAGTTCTATGGAACAGTAGCTTAAATTGTCTCGCACAAAGTCTGAAATATTTTCAATGCTCAACCTCTCCGACAGGGCTTTCTATAGTGCACTGCTGACATCATCTTGCTTCAGCAGCTGCCTGGCAGTAGTATTGCATTGCATCAGAAAATGATGCAATCAACTCTGAATGATATGTGTATGATGGTATTATGCCATGCAATGCAATATTACATCCTTCTAGGCTCATTTAGGATGCTGTTGCAGTCCTACTGGATAAATTTACATGGTGAAACATATAAAATGAATTATATGAAATATCTTAAAAATAAAAGCTAATAAAAAGTTTTCAGGGTTATATTCATGTTCAGCACACCAAGATACTACAGATTAGGGCCTTTTTAAGTCAGTAACTAAGTGTTGACCAGTGTAATGGATATCATTTTAAACAGTGCTGCAATAAACATACAGGATATGGAAACAACCCAGATGCCCAAAAATATATGATTGGATCAAGAAGATGTGGTACATATACACGATGGAATACTATTCAGCATTCACAAAAGATAAACACATGCAATTTGCAGCAACCTGGATTGAGCTAGAAGGGATCATGCTCAGTGAAATAAGCCAGAAAGAAAGAGAAAAATAATGGATATCATTATCATTATTACATAATTAATATAAATACAGTTAATATGTAATATATAATCTAATAATAAAATAAGGGGAATGTTAGTGGAGAAAGGAAAAGAATGTTTTCTTAAGACTTAAACATTTGCACTTGGACTGCAAAAACATGCATCAACTTTCCTCTCCCAGCCCTGTTTCTGCGTCAGGTATTGATTTCTCATTGGCAAGTAAGAGATTTCATTTCTATTCTATTAGAAGGGGAAAGAGAGGGAGAAATTATGGGGCAAAGGCCCTGCCAGATAGCTGAAGTCTTAACACAACTCTGGTTTATGTATCAGATGCCAGGGAAGTGTAAAGATGACTAAGGAATCATGGGATCAAAATTGATAAAGGGAATGTCCAAAATGGAGTGATAAATGGAATGTCCAAAAAGGGCCACCATGTCTGACTGCTTATCCAGGAACCTGGATTTACAACTAACTACACACATCATCCCCATTAAACCAACATTCTGACACCTAGAATTTGGGGAGCTTGAAGAAATAAGCCAGTCTTTGCACAGGAATCTGCAAACTTCAGCTTCAAAGAGGGCAATCTATCACTGCACTGTCTACTGCAGGCCTCCATTCCTTTCCCATGTTTTTGTTGCCCTCTTGAAAGAAATCTATTATTTTACCTGTAGGAGGCAGTTCCACTTATATAAGCTCTGCATCTCCGATCCCCACTACACTGGAATACTTACATGGCTTTTCAGGATGTGTGACACCTGAATTCCAATTCTCCTAAAGTTTCAAAATAAAGGATTGTTTCATCTTACAGACTGAGCTCTGTCTCATTGTTGCATGATTTTCAACAACAGAAATTAGAGTTATTTTTTTCTGCACTAGCCATAGAGGTAATAAAAAGTCATGTTATCACTCCTGGGTCTTTGTGTTTTGAAGCTCTAGGCATTTCTGGGGGAAATCAAGCTCCATTCTCTGGGAAGGGGAAGTAATCACAGTCTTTAGGGATCAAACAGGACTGTGGGATCTCCTAGAAACAATCCAGGAAATACCTTTAAAGGGTAGATTGCACCATTGTTCTGTAAGAGTGATAAGAGCTTTTAAGAATTCAAAGGAGGTGAATGACACTTGGATTAATTTATGGGATAGATAAAAGAAAGTACTTCCTGGACGCCTGGTGTCTTGGGGTGGATGGTAAGTGCTCTAAGTGGAAGAGTTAAGTAGATGTTTAACTCTGGTTCTCCTTTTTCTTCTCCCCCTCTTTCTGCCTCTTCTTCCTCTTTTCACTCTCTTTGTAAATAAAAAGTTCTCTCTGCATGCTTGATTTTGGTTCTTGTCCCAAATTCCTCAGTGTGTGGGTGAAGACTTGTTACAGAGTGAAATCTGCATAAAAAGGGGAGTTTCCAAGTTTCCTGTCCCACCTAATGAAGGGCGGAGCTGAGTGGGCGAAGGGAAACTGAAGAACACTTGGAAAAGATGTGGAAGAGGCATATGAGAAGGGAGCCTTTGCTTCTCAGCTTTAGACTTGCCTCAAGGAACTTGGGGGACATGGAAGGAGACACACAGAGTTGAGATGTGTGGAGACACTTGGAAGAGACATGGGTGAGATCCATGTGACAATGATAACTGTTACCTTGATTTGTACTTAGATTTTGCTCCTTGTATCCCAGACTTGCCTAGCCCCTTCTGCCCCTTTCCTATGGGTTCCCACCAGAAGGGACCTTAGACTTATGATTAGTTTTTGGGCCTCAGCATCCCTGCTTTGGGCCAACCCTGTTTTGTTGGGTTGAGGGGATGGGTAACTTTGGGCATTTCATTGGGAAACTATATTCTTTCCTATTTCTCAATGCATAGTATCTATTAAAGTTCTTTTACACTAAGAATTTTAAAAAGATTTATTCATTTATGCATACAAGCTGGGGTGCAGGCCAGAGATGTGGGGTGGTGAGAGGGTTCACCAGAGACAGAGTGGGGAGCCGAACAGGCAGATGGACCAAAATACACTCCTGAGGGGAGCAGCAGGCAAGGCAGGAGAGATCTACTGCACCATGTGGGAATCTCCCCGGGCTGGGCATTGAACTCGCACGGCTGCTGACAGCTCCACTGCTCTGCGCTTAACCTGTTGTGCCACCAGGAAGGCCCCTACACTAAGAATTTGCTTTGTCTTTATGTGGCAGCTGGCAGAATCCATTTAAAGCATGAAAGATGGGGGTCCTTTCGTAACGCATGCTAAGAGACTCACAACCTAGATCACCCTGTTGCCCCTGGGACTGCTTTATAACTCCAGGGCGTGGACGTTGCCTCTTCCCTATTCCTGTCCCTATTTTCCTCCCAACTCTGAGGTCTGCCAAAAATTTTAAAGATCCGCCTTCCCTCTCAATAAATAAGACCCCAACCATCCAAACCTGCCATCTCGGGTGTCTGTTGTCCTCTGCTTTCTTCTGCTGGTAGGGAGGGATGAGCTCTGACTTCCATTTCTCCTGGTTTCTCCAGGTGGAGAGAAAGAAGAGACCTGGTTCCATGGGTGAAAAGTACAAGGAAAGGGGTTATTTCCCAACTGAGCTGTGACTTGTTTTCTCTTAAAGTGAAATCAGGCACGAGTTGCTTCTCAGGGTTGGCTTCCTAATCAAATTATCATTCCCCATTTAGTAGTTTCAATAAGATTTGTAGTTTGTTAAAACATAAAATTTATCTGAATACATTTGGAAATCTGACTTTTTTAAAGGATGTATGAACCAGACAGCATCCCATCTAGCAAGTAGAGTCGTACAAAATATAAAGTTTTTTTTAAAGATTTATTTATTTATGCATAAAAGCTGGGGTGTAGGCCAGAGGTGGGGGATAATGAGAAGGTTCACCAGAGACAGAGTGGGGAGCAGAACAGAAGAATGGACTGATATACACTGCTGAGGGTGATACCAGTCAAAAGGGGCTTCAAAATTTGGCCAAAGGCACTGCCCAAATTGCTTACTGGTCACTATCTTGGTTTTGCACCCACGTGCATAATTACAAGACTACTCAGGCTTAGAGAGCAAAACAAGGGGATTTATTTAACAAACAGGAAAAAGCAAAGGATTACTAAAGTCAACATATGACCGTTTACCTTACTTAAAGCAATGTCTAGTCCTTTTAAGTTCCAGAAAGTAACAAAGGTGGCATCTTCCCACCACTGTTGATGAGGAGCTCTTCTTCCAAACAATAGGCCACATTTCCAAAATGGCATCTCCCTGCTTCTGCAGACGTGTAACAATCAGACTGTAGGCCAGCTTCCAACTCACGAGGTCGACACAGAACACAACTGGAGATGCTCCTGGAACTGTCATTGTGCCCCAGCACAGCACCAGGCCAATAACACTGCAAACAGCAACTACAGCGGCCAGATAGCCCAACAGACTGCACGCACGCATTTTAGGAAGGTGCCCGCTTCGGGCCTCTGCCTTCTTCCTTCGGCTGCAGTAAAGACAAAACTGGGAGCAGTTTCCGTCTCTCAGCTACTTGCAAAGCATCCAAAGTCGCTGGCCCCAAAGTCACTGAAGATTCCAAAAACACTCAAACCAAAACTCTATATCCCAGCACCTCAAAAGTTCTGGCGACTGATTTCCAAACTCTCAATCTTGGCAGCTACATTTTCTGCCGCTTCTTTTTCTTTTCCTACATCATGGCGACTAATTTCTCTATTCCTTCAGCATGGCGACTGACTCTTCCATTCCTACATCATGGCAACTGAATTCTCCTTCTCCTTCAGTCCCTTTTATGTCTCATCAGAATCTCCACCCCAAACTGCAAACTTAGCATTTTCCCTGGGGCTATTCATCAGCAAACCCCCTCCAGGGGGCACCACCTTTACAGGACTTTGGACTCAGCCCGGTTACAAGGGGAGCAGTGGGCAAGGCAGGAGAGGTCTACTGTGCCATGTGGGAATCTCCAGGGCCAGGCATCGAACCCGTGCTGCAGTGTCTCTGGATAGCTTCATAGTACGGTGCTTAACCCATTGCGCCACCAGGGAGGCCCTAAAATGTAAAGTCCTTGTACTACAAATAAGGTGGGACAAGAAAAGAAGGATTATTTCGGGCAAATCACCTTCCCTTAGGGGGATGCAGAGTGGCTTTATCAGGCAGATGACCTCACTAGTGCTCACTAGGACATGCCAGATTGATCGGTTTAAAATTCCACTTTGGGAGAATCTGAAACTGCAATTAGATAAGCATTAAGTCTTGGTGGAACTTGGTATAAACAATTCCATTTTGGGCCTATTTCTTTTTTTTTTTTTTTTAATAAGGGGAAAACTGCAAAAAAAAAAAAGGAGATAGGGTGTGGGTTCAAGCCAGTTTTGAGTTATTTTGGAGATACAGATTTATCACTGTAGTCACCACTCCCACCCAATGTCATGAACTATTTAAAATCTAGTACAGTTAATACTAACATCATTATGGACAAATATTAAAGTGTTAACATTTCAGAGGCCCGGTGCTACCCAGGCTTAATATTAATCATGAAAAAGCTTGATATTCAAACAGAATTGGAATGAACCAGGCTGCTGTAAAGGCCTTTCTTTGTGTTCAAAGAGGACATTATCTTCTCAAGGGTAGAATGGCCTCCATTTGCATAATGTCTTTCCTTTTGTTCCTTTCTGGTCCCAACTAATTGCTTTAGAATACTTGACCTCTGCTATTTCCCCTATCTTTCTTGCCAATAATGACTTGTGCCCCTCTTCCCTCTTGATATGTAAAATGTAGGTAAGTTGAGACACTTGAAAGCACAATACTTCAAGTGAATCCCTCACAGCTGGGTTGGTGAGATGGACTTATTAGCGGTGGGGTGCCAGAGAAAGATCAGGAGAGGGAGAGGCAAGCCAGCTCCCTAAGGCTCTCTGCTAAATGGAAATGTTCATAACATGATGGGACGGGGTGGGTTTGAAGAAAAGATGATAAAATTTGGGTTTTAGAAATTCCCCTTTGTGACCCTAAAAGCTCAGGTGGCAATTAAAAGAATAAATGAGTTTATCTGGGATCAAAGGATTGTGATTTGAGGAGCACAGATTGGGATTATCTATAGAGAGAATAAAAAAAAAGGATGACATACGATCAGGTGGAGAGTTGGAAGGGTCACAAATTAAAAGTAGGTAAAAGTTTACTTTTTTTTTTGTTCAAGCTGGGGTACAGGCCAGAGGCGTGGGGCGGTGAGAGGGCTCACCAGAGACAGAATGGGGAGCAGAACCGGCAGATCAGAAATACCCTGCTGAGGGGAGCAGCGGGCGAGGCAGGAGAGGTCTGCCGCACCATGTGGGATTCTCCCCCGCTGGGCGTCAAACTAGCATCTCGTGCTGCCCACAGCTCCACAGGGCAGCGTTCAACCGCTGCGCCACCAGGGAGGCCCCAGTAAAAGTTTACTTTTATCCATCCTTGTAAACAGGATGTTCACATTCTTGCTAGTTTGGGAATATTGTTGGTTTTGCCCAGATTGAGCATCCAGCCCAGTTTAAAGAGCAAAATGGTTTTGTTACAGGGCAACCTCTCGGGGGAAACCAGGTGACCTGAATCTGAGTCTTAAGAACTCAGGACAAGACTCAAGGGCAGGCACACAGGGGAAAGTTAATAAAAGGTTTATTTATGAGGAAAATGAGAAAAGGGAGAATACAGAGAGAGATTAATTGGTTAATGCATCCTACCAGAAACGCTGTCTGAGCTGGGACCCCAAGTGCTCGTTGAAGGCAGGCAAAGCCAAGAGAGTATAATGGCACTTGTTTTATAGGAAGCATGGCTGCTTAACTCCGCCTTAGTTCCCACAACCTCCCCCCTCAGGAAGTCAAGTCATGGTAGGACGATGGCATGCTGGGAGTTGCAGTCCTTAGCGCCTGAACTCTCATTGGCATGGAGGTGGGGGTGGAATCCGTGAAACATCAGTAGGTGGAGTTCATTCAGGACATACTGTTCCCCCAAGAGTTTTTCTGCAGTGGTATCTTGGCCCCATTTTAAAATGACTCCACTAATGTTAACGTTTCACACCTTCCCGAGATAGATCTGGAGTGAGGATTGCCTGCTTCCTTGTGGTTAATACATTTGGCTGAGTTTTTGTGACTTAGCAGTTCTGTCTTCTATAAATTGTCCTCAATGTTAAGGGACAGGTGATAGGGTAGAGGGGAAATTTCCCCTATTCCTCTAGATTCTTCTAGGCTGGCAAATAACCAAATAAACATCAGACAAATTGACAAGAGAGAAAACGCAAAATATAAGAGGACAGTGACTCTTGTAGTGTTACTCTCTGACTTCCCAGCAGGGATTGCCAGCACTGAGGGGCAGAGTTAGGCAGCTGGCGAGCTTGAAAAGAGAGAACAGGCAAGCCAAGTTTGGGGCTTTTTCAACGAGCTCCTGCCTGCGGATGGGGCTCTCTTCCCTGGCTTCCGCCTGTCCCTTTCACCTGCCTCCCACAAGCAGCTGGGAGGGTTTCCTAGCTGGTTCCCCTTCTGTTTGGACCCCAGGCTCAGCAGAGTTGATGATATCTAGGGCAGGATAAGTAGCAGCTGGCTGCATATTGGCCAATCAATTTTCGTTCCCTACGCTCGCCCCCTGTTCATTTTCCTCACTCCCTGTGCAGATAAACTTGGTTTCTGTCTGTGTGTCTGCTTTTGGGTAGTGTCCTGAATTCCTAAGTGACACCAACTGGGTCATTTCCTCTCACTGGGTTTTTTCCTTTTCAGAAGTTTAATATCTCTCCTATATAGTATATATATGGTATATAGTATAGTATACCTCCTGTATACATGGGAGAAACCCAGTAAAACTAGGCAATACAACAAAATGTCTTAAGTAACCACCTTAAATAACTTCAGTCAGAGACAGAGGACATTGGGGTGGGGGAAAGTTAGCCATGGTGTTAGAGCAGGGGGGTGATACCCAGAAGAAAAATAAATGGCCAACTATAGCAGGACCCCAGGAAACACTTGCCAGAGCAGATAAACCTTGGGGAGAGCCAAGAGACACCTAGAGGGGTGAAGGCAGTCCCCCACCTCAAACTACAGATAGGCCAATAAAGCCCGAGGAAAGCAAGAAGTGGCAAAGGGGAGAAGGCAGTCCCCCACCCCAACTTGTTGCCTGGGCTGATGAAAAATCCACCCGAGGAGCACAGTAGAAGGGGGAGTGATTTAGAAACTGCTGCCTGGTCTAATAAGGCAACACCCCAGAAGCACCTGTGCAGTAATTCCCAAGAAGGGATGAAGTGAGCAGCCTCCTGCACCCCACTGAAACCAGGAGTCCCCCGCCTTTGCTTGCAGTTGTTCTTCCCTGGACTCTGCTGCCCTGACCTCTTCCGGGGTACACTTTCATTCTGTCTCTAACAAACTGCTTTTGCTTCTGTTAAGACACGGCTTTGGATTCTTTCAGGGCCATAGTCAAGGACCAAGGAACCCCCAAACCCAGAAACATCTGGGAATCCCAAACCTGGTAACAATGGGAGCTCCCCAGAAAAGGCACAACCATTATGCTGATTAAGTTGCTGCCTTCTCCATTTGTAAGAGTTAAAGAGATTAGGTCTTCCTCATATAGTGAGGGAGGGCAATGCCCCTAACAAAGGGGCATTTCCCTTTACACATGTAGCAATTTCTATTGTGTCCCTACACAAAATGAACATAATAACATCAAGTAAAACGTATCTGTCTCCTCCTATTAACCTGCTGATAAGTGATAAAGCAAGACCATTTAGTAATGTGTCTGGGGTTCATTCTATTCTGCTTTTAGAGCCCCTCTTATGAAATAATCCTTACACTGAAGATACATATTTTGGAGGTACCAGAATTTGCCCCCCTACCTAAGGATTCTGGAGGTAGGGGTGAAGTGGATAGGACCGGTATTGGTAACTAACTTGTTCTCATCTCAGTCTCATAGCCGAGGCCCTGCAAATTAAGCTGATAAAACAATGAAATAAATTTCTAGACCCAAGATGGAGCTGCTGGCAAACCAGATCCTATTCCTGTTAACGCTCATCCCGACTAGAAATAGTCTATCTAGTCAGCCGATCCCCAGTTGCCAAGCCCAGCTCTGTGCTCTATACTGATTCTCTCATCCCTTGATTTTTCTAAATAAGGTTAGAAATGCAACCCCAACCACTCACCCCCTACTTCCATGTTGCTACTTCTGATGTCCTATAAAAACCTGCTCTTACCCCAAATCCCTTTGGAATAATGTTTCATTGCTTGTGAGACACTGTACCCCCAATCCATTTATCTCCTTAAATAATGCACTCCAAACTCATTAAAAAATGGTCTTGCTTTAGCACTTGACAGCAGGTTAATAGGTGGAGACAGACACATTTTATTTGATGTTAGTATGTTCATTTTGTATAGGGACACAGGGATCTCACAGAAAAGGTCGTGAAGGTCAAATAAGTGGTTAGGCCCGAGGGCTCATATATCATTTGAACCAAAAGTGGTAAATTTGTAGTGATAAGACAAAGGGAAAGGGCTTGGGTTTCTAGGAGCTGTTAGTTGGGGGAAGAAAGGGTTATTTCAGTCCAATTTGTTTATGCAACTTTAAGTTGGTGCTCTCTCTGGGGAGCTGTTTCTTCTTCCTGGTATGGGAAATGAAGCCACTCTCACAAAGGGGAATTTGTGTTTTGCCTTTAGGCAGAAAGGGAGAGGGTAGAACTTTTCTTGTATCTGCTGTTCCTCGATTGCCTTCTGCTCAACTTAATCCTTATGCCAAAGTGGCATATTTCAGGGTGGCGTATCCTGATCCCCTCCAGCAGCTGAGTGAATGGAAGCTAGAAAGCAGCTTGCCCACAGCCTCAGAGCAGTGAGCTGAATTGGGTATGTTTGCAAGACAGGGTGCTGGGCAACAGGAGCAGAGCTTCCCATGGCAGAGGGCCAGGGAGATGTAGCTTTTGATGTTTCACTCTTTGTTAAAATGATATATAAATGTCTGTTCTCCCAAGCCTTTTAACTTAATGTAGCCCACACAGGGAAAAAGAAACTTCTAAAACCCAAGGAAGTGAACAGTAGCAGGAAAGAACCAGAAGGATAAGGACCAATCAGGAAACTTCCATCAGGGGAACCGGGATGACAAAAGGACAGAAACTAGAGATGAGTCAACACAGAGATAGGGAATAAAAACACCCAGATGTGTGCCTTTTAACCAGGTGGTGGGGAGAGGGAGGAGGCTGGGTAGGAAGAAGATATTGAAGGTTAGGCTGTAAAGAGATCTAGTGCAAAGAATTGTCTATGTTGTCGTGAGGCTGGCTGGGCTAATTGGAAATCCAAGGCCAGGCTGGAGCAGATGTTGCTGTCCAGAGGCAGAATTTCTTCTTTAGGGCTGCCTCTGTTTTGCTCGTAAGCCCTTCAACTGATTGCATCAGGCCCACCCAGATTATTGTGAATATTTCCCTCTACTTAAAATCAACAGATTGTAGGTGTTAATTACATCAGCAAAATTCCATCAAGGCAACACTTAGATGAGTGTTTGATGGAAGAATTGGGTTATTCACATAAACCTGACCCTCCCATGCTCAATAAACACTTGCTGCATTAATAAATAAGGGTAAACTACTATTTATTCAGTAGTCGATAAATGTCAGGTATGGTTGTAAGATCTCTGTATGTATGTTCACCCTCCTGACAAACTTATAAAGTCTGTATTATTATTGAGTCCAATATATGTACTACTTATCAATCAATATTTCCTCTTCTTTCTCCAGACGTGTGGCAGGTTTTCACTTTGCTGTTCTTATTCAAGGTCAGCATAGCCATGTGCGTTGTTTTGATTGATGAATTATGAGCAGGAATGATGTGCATCATTTCTAGGTAGAAACATTTAAGAGTCAGTTTATCATTCTTTTTTCCTTTTCTCCTAGTCATTTGACCAGCAATGTCCAGATGGTGGAGTCGCTTCCAGTTTGGGTCCTGGATTCCTTGACTTGACCACATTGGACATAGAGTATGTGTTTCAAGCTTCGGATATTTGAGAGTTGCTTCTTTTCACCGTGTAATCCAATTTATCCCAATTATTCCATTTTATAGGTGAGGACACTGAGGCACAGAGAGGCTAAGCATCTTGTCTGAAGTGACCCAACTCATGAATGGTCAAGCTAGAATTTAAACTCGACCATCTCTTCGCCTTGTACTCTAGACTCCTAAAGACTCAGGTTGCTGTATTTTCTAAGACTTAACTCCAAGGTTGTTCCATCCTATGCCAATGGATATTAATTAGGAGCAGCTTTTGCCCTTATGATCTCCCCTCACCCCCACATTTGGCAATGTCTGGAGACATTTTTGGTTGTCACAATTTGGGGGATGGAGGGTTGAGCTAGCAGCATCTGGTGGGGGAGAATCAGGGAGCCTACTATGCATAGGACAGCCCCTCACAACTTAAGAGTTATCCAACCCCCATCTCAATAGCACTCCTGTTGGGAAGCTCTGACTTAGGTGAAATTCCTCTGTGGCTTAAGTTAACCACAGTTGGCTTCTTTTGCTTGCAGCCGGAGACTTAGTTGGGTTATTATGATTTAGTTAATTGATTAATTGAAAACAGTGGGGTGTTGGTGCTGGGACTGGTCTTATTTGACATTTGCCTAACTGATGTGGAGGAGGAAGTGGGGAGAGCTCCACATTTGCTGATGACGCTTCGCCGTGCCAGGTAGTGAAATACCACGCCACTGGTGATGAGCTGCAGGGAGATCTCGCCAGGCTGTGCGAGTGGGCAGAGGAGTTGCCGAGGATGAGTTTCAGTGTGGGCAAGTGCAAGGCGCTGCAACTGGCAAAAAATAATCCAAGCTATACTTAGAGGTTAAAAGAGGATGGAGCAGAATAGAAGAAAATGAATAAAGATTGAAAGGATGCCAGAGGGCGATTCCCAAGCCTGATTCTAAGACCCACCTGAGCTCTACCTAACAACGTGGATTTGCTGACCTGCAGACACTGCTGCTTGGTTTCTGACTCCTGGGTCTTCCTTGGTTTTGGCTCTCTCTGAAATGAACTTGCTTTGCGTTTCTGATCTCCCTTCTATAAACATCTTGACTAAATATCATTCTAGCTCAGCAGTCCAGCTGTTTCTAAGAGGGACTCTAAGCAACCCCCATATAGCTAGGCGATCCCCAGTGCCATCTGTGATCCAATCAGCTGCGCCTGGGGACCAGGACATGTCCAGTTATGGTCATATCCACCTGCGAAGGACTGTGGACACAGCAGGCAATGACACACACCTTTAAAGAGGTATTTCCAATTTCAGATGTAGGAAACTAATATTTCACTGGATGCCTAACTTATTAAATTTCTGAAAATATATATCAGGTTGTGTGTAATGTAACCCTGATTAAAACTCTTAAATGACTTCTGAATGCCCTTAGGATCAAAACTCAAAGTAACTTAGTGTCCCTGTAATGAATGTTGCATGCTCCGTGTCTAGAGGTCTCAGCTGATGCTGTTCTTCTCAATGCATCGTGATCTGCTTTACTGGCTCTGTGTGTGTGTGTGTGTGTGTGTGTGTGTGTGTGTGTGTGTGTGTGTGTGTGTGTGTTTGACTTCAGGGCTTTGCACCTGTTGTTTTCCTCCTTTCATACTCCCCTCTTTTCACTTGGACAGCACCAACTCTTCTTTACTTTTTCTCCATCTCTCAGATCATCTCCTCTTCCTTGACCCTCCATCAAAAAAAGAAACCCAGCATAGATTCTGTTGCATTGTTTGCACTATATTTCCCCTTGGTGACACAGGTCACAATTTTAGATGATGTTGATTTGTGTATTTACTTGGGTAACACTTGTCTCCCCACTGGACTGAGAATTCCGTAAGGGCAGTGGTCACATCTGTTGAGACTGTGGCTGTTTCTAGCACATAGTACAATGATACAACAGAGGGCTAGCTGAAGGGGTGAAAGAATGCGTCCTTGACTCAATGGCAAGTGAGAGATTCTGTGCCTGAGGAGTCACACAGGCTTCACCGAGGGGGCGAGGCTTGATCTTGGTCTCCAGGAATGGGCAGAATTTGGAGGGGACGAGGTGGTGACTATTGTATTTCAAGTACTTTTCCAGGTGCTTTATGAATATAAGTTGATTTACTCTTCCAACACACCTATGGCATACATACCACTTTTGCGTCCATTTGACAGTTGAGGAAGCAGAGACCCAGAGAGATTATTTTATCAAAATTCTGGCTGACAAGGGCAGCGACAGCTACAGAGTTTGCATGCTTGAATGCTGTGCTTCACTTCAAGAAACAGAATAGAGGAGCATGAGAGAAAAGCCCCGGCACTCTGGTCTTGAGGCTGGCAGAGGGTGCTGCTGGTCCAGAAATAAATGGGCTTGGAGAGGGAGTTACACTGGGGGAGAAGGATATGGGGGACTTATGATGGAGCAAGAGAAGGGGGGAGCATGATAGGCAGAGCTTAGTGAGGGGCCAATGACTCTGGAGTCAGGCAGTCAGGGGTTCAAGTCCTTGCTTTGCTAAATCTTTGCAGTTTGTGACATCTCTCCAATGCTCTTGACAGTAGTGCCCCCTCATAAGTTAAGATTAAATGAGACAACATAAGTGAAGTTTAAGCCCCATGTCTTGGCGCACAGGATGGGAGGACAGTGAATGTGAATCTTCTTCATGGGGATTTGAACGACATGGCTGGCTGGGCCCCATGTTACGATCTGAGAGGCTCATATGAACAGCGATTGATGCCAGCAGCTGGGTCCAGCTGAGCCATCTTCAGGCAAAAGTTTCTGGGGCTCAAAGCCTTGCAGGGAGCAGACATGGACAGGGCGGGCGTCCTTCCAGGGGTCTCTCGCCAATTCTCCAGCTTTTACAGCTTTGTACTTGACCTCCACAGTGCATGTCCAGTCCCTGGGACATTTCCTTCCAACCCCCTTAGATCCCTACATGCCATTTTGTACAAACTCCTCATTCCCAGGGTTGTAGTTGCTGTTTCTACCACTTCACAATTTTCAACACCTATTTGTTTTCTCCATCTCTCAGAGCCTCTCTAAGAGTTCCTGGAGCTGCTTTTCCCAAAGCAGAGTTTGGGTTAATTTGACCTGACACCCAGCTGCAGTGTTAGCACAGAATCCCATAGTGAGAAAGGAAACCTCTTCCCAGTTCCCTTTGCATCCCTTTGATGATATCAAGGGAAGTGTCTTCAGTGCTAAACTACTTCCTTCCTCCCTTCCTGCCTTCCTCCCTCCCTTCCTCCCTCCCTGCTTCCTTCCTTCCTTCTTTCCTTCCTTCCTTCCTTCCTTCCTTCCTTCCTTCCTTCCTTCCTTCCTTCCTTCCTTCCTTCCTTCCTTCCTTCCTTCCTTCCTTCCTTCCTTCCTTCCTCCCTCCCTCCCTCCCTCTTTCCTTCCTTCCTTCCTTCCGATTGTGTGTGTTTCTCCTTTATTAAAATCACACGCCTTCCTAACACTGTGGTTCTATCATTTTTACAAAGAGGAGGCAGCCTTCCTTCCACTTAGAACAGGCAGCAGCTAGGATGTGATGTGATTGTTTTGTTTTTGTTGCATTTATTCTCCCAATTCAGTTACCATTTTCTTAGCAAGTAACTCCAGTTTTCCTTTTACAGTAGTAATATAAATTTGACTGTCAAGATATAGTTATTGAAATAAAAAGTGAATCAATTCAAAGAGAAACATAAATAATCACCCATGGGGTATGTGGGAATGAAAGACTTTACAGGGGCTGCTTTTGCAAAGCAAACGTGGCTGGGTTTGCAATCTTGGTGAGGGAGGAAGCAGAAGTTGGCTATAAATGCTACCTCTGCCCATTTGCCCTTAAGATCTTTCAGTGTCCTTGAGCCATCCCTCCAATACCCCCTATTTCCTCCTCTGCCAAAATGGGGATAATAATTCCCATGACCTGTGGGGTTGTTTTAAGGACTTAATGAGATCATCTGATGCATGTGAGTGCAATTTTCATGCAACGACTCTAAGTGTTAAACAGAATGAATTGTTACCAGTCTGTGCTTTACAAAACCTCCTGTGTATGAGCAAGTGACTGGCTTCCCAGGACTGCCAACTCATCACAGGGATGAGGGCTAAGAAAGTCACATGACCTCTCTTGCCTCAGTTTCCTCCTTGGCAACATGAGGACATTACTGGGAAGATTAAATGATGTCCTATGTGTACACAGTCTGATGCATTGAAGCAATGAGTTAATTGGGAGCTTGTGACCACAACTTTGTCCCCTGGAGTGACTGGAGCTCCAAGTGGGAGAGCTGCTGGGAAGTGTCAAGTGCTGGGTGTGGGCGAGGGCATGGCAGAAAGTCAATGTCAGAGTGATGAGTCTACCTTCCTGCTTCCTGATACGGAATATTCAAACGATTCAAAGGTGCTTATACTCTCTCTCTCCAGCATCCTCAGAGTCTGCAAAGTACCTCCCTGCCCCTGCTGAATCACTCCCATGGACTTCTATCTCCCTGCAATAATGCCAGCGTGGACGCCATCGTGCCATCACTCCTTCCCATCGATCCACATGTTGAAGCCCTAACACTGAATGTGACGTGATGTGAATGTAATTAGATGGGGCTTTGGGAGGTAGTGTCGGATGAGGTCATAAGGGTGGGGCCCTTGTGATGACTTTGTAAGAAGAGGAAACCCCCTCCCCCCACCGGCCTTTGCAAGAAGACAGCTGACTGCGAGCCGGGAAGAGAGCCCTCGCTGAGAACTGGACTGATCAGCTCCCTGTTGGTGGTCTTCCCAGCCTCTGCAACTGCGGGAAATAAGTGTCTGTTGTTCAAGCCCCCAGGCTAGAGTATTTTGCTACAGTAGCCCAAACAGACAAATACAAGGCGCACTCTGCTAGGATTCATCCTACCAGTTAATAAAGCGTATTGATTACTTACAGCATGCTGATCACTTTATACTTGACATTATATATATACCTGTATTAAGCCTCACAACTTCATGGAGAGAGTACTATTCCCATGCCCTGTTCTACAGATGAAAAGACAGAAGCTGCAAGGTTTGCTGGACTTAATCAAGACCCTAGAGCTACTGTGTGCCAGGGTCACATTTTGGATACCAGCGCTCACAGGCTCGTCTCCAGATAGCCTTGGGGAATCCAGCGAAGGACACTGACATCGCTGGGCAGCCCCTTGTTGGCCTCAAGAGGTGAAGGCGGTTTCCCTCTAGTGACAGCACGTTGGCGACCTGAACTCAACTTCCAACATGCAGGTGAGCCAGTCGACGGCCGTCCATGTGCAGGAAGAACCCAGAAGAGACAAGACACTTCAAGTCACTTGGTTACGACAAGGCCAAACCTTTAATAACGTGAGTGCTTATTACATTAGCTGCTTCAGGGCTCTGACATCTTTGATTTCTGGTCATGATTTTCTAACACGGAAAGTTGATGCCTCTCTCAGGACGCCCTGGGCGCTGGTGTCCTGAGGATTTGTGTGAGTGGACAATGGGGGCAACTGTGCATACGCGTAGTGGGGGGTCCAGGGAGACCCCCCAGTGACCAACTGTGACTTTTAGTAAAGTCCTCTTCCAAGGAGGGAAGAATGTGGAGGTCCTTCTAGTAAAGAAGGAAGAAAGGAAAACATCTGGCACAGATACACAGAGAGGGATGATGGCCAGGGGTTGGCTTGAAAAGTCAGGGAGGAACGGAGTGGGTGGGACCGGGAGGGCCAGGGGCAAAGTGTGGGAGAGGGCTGAGTCCATTTGGTTTCACTCTTTGCAAAAAGTAATACCATCACGAGGGCCATGCCATGCAACCTCAGAGACACCTCTGGACACTGCCCCCAAGGCTGTGCTGGGGCGGAGGGCAGAGGGCAGAGGGCAGAGGTCAGTTCATACGGGCGTGGTGCGCCTGTTGGCTGGATTATTATGCAGCGACTCTTTGAACTCTTTGGGCGTGGAATTGTGGAACTGTAGAAAAGCGTGGTCCCGGTCGGAGTTTAGCAGGGTCCCCATGGTGATCTTTGAGGGGTCCCGGGAAAGAGTGAACATAGAGATGTCAGTGGAAGGGATGGTGTGGAAGCCTTTGCTGATGGGGGACAGGTCTCGGGATCTGGGCTCCGTGGAGCGAGAACTTGACCGCCTCCGGAATCGATACCGGTACGGTGGAAGGCGAGCAAAGGTAGATTTCTTCAGGAACTCCGAGTGGGATCTGGCACGTAACTGCTGATGTTTTTCTATGTAGATGTGCACAGCCACTACTCCCACGATTTCTGCGATGATGAAAGAGAAGGCTCCGAAATAAAAGGACCAGCCATACGAGTAGCTTTTTTTGGAGTCACGCTGCCCAGGGTCGCCAGCATTAGCTGATATATAAACTATGATGCCGATGATGTTGCTTAACCCTAAGAAAAGGGGAAAGAAAAACAAATCTTTTATAAACCTCAGCCATAATTGTAACTTTCAGTCTTGAATGTTTATAGAAAATGTAGCATACGAGGGAGAGAGGAGAATGGATGTAAAACCAGGAAACCCAAATGCTGGGCTCTTCTTTGCAAGGTCTGACTTGTGGGAAACACTCAGTCCTGAAGGATGTGTGTTCAGGTAATGAATACATCCTACTCCCACAGCAAGTGCAGTAGATTTCAACGCATGCATCTTTCCTTAGAAGCGATTCATTCCACCAACAGTAAATCGTTGGCACTAAATCATAAGGATGGTAAAACAAACAAGTATAGGTCCCTGACATGTAAATGCAATTATAGCAAACTACAGCAGGCCTCAACCAGAGGCACGTAGGCAATCGTTCAGTAGGTGACAATGTAAGCTGGATCTGGAAAACTGAATAGGGGTGAGCAGGAGATAAGAAGCTACTGACTGTGGCATGTGAAAGAAGACACGGAGAAGGACTTAGGAGGGTTCTAGCTTGGGTGATGGGGTGGTGGGTGGCCCAGAGTTAAAACAAGAGACAGCAGAGGAAGTTGGTTTAGAGAAAAGGGCAGATTTGGAGAGGCTGAGTTGTAAGTGCTTATCTAGAATTTAAATGTAGCAGAGCAGAGAATATGTATGGGCCTGCAGCTGCGCTTTGTGGAGCAAATAAACCCATGGGGAAAGGGACATTGGCTTATTAAAGCTTTTTAGTTGTACAGGGTAAGGTAATTATTTATATCTGCTCTTGTTTAAACATCAGGAATTGGGGAGCATGAGGCTGTTGTCCCCAGTAGGCAATACTTGCAGACTTAGTTCCCTGTGCTTATGACAATAGAGTAGCACTGGAAAGAGCTGCCCAGTCAGTTGGAGGGGAATTGATGTTCTTAGGGAGTGGTGAGAAGAAACCATGGGATCTGAAGTCTCGGGGCTGTTCTCCTCTCTGGCACCTTTCTCACATCATTGTTCTAAAGGCAGAATGTCTCTGTGTTCCTTTGCTTCAAGGACCTCATCCAGACCTAGAGGCCAACAGCGAATCATGGAGATTGGTACATTGGCTGGTATCTCCTTGCCTCCAAATTTAGGCTACTTATAGGGTTGGGCTAAATGGAGTTTGTCCTTTATTGTAGTTTGCAGCTCCAGGTGGTAAATAACCATGTCTAGTGGCCTCCTGAGTCATCCATTCCTTGAACGTGCCATACTTTTCCTGTGGATTCTCCCCATAATCCAGCAGCTGAAGGTTTGAGGGTTGACACAGCTGGGGCCACTGAATTCTGCGCCAGTGCCCTTCTGCTGACTGACTGGTGTTCATACATTAAGGGAAAGAATATTCTGAATATGCTCTCTGGTCATACTCTGCCTGGGATTCGCCCTAGAGGAAGGGCCAGTATCTGCACCACGTTTTCTCTTGGCATCTCCCGGCACAGGCATTCAGCAGGTAGGAAGCGAGTTCTAAGCACTGAGCTATTTCCCAGAACTACTTCCCAACATAGTACTTGACACAGCCAGTGCCGTGGCAGGCTGCAGGAAACCGAAGGATAAAAAGCAGTTCCTTTTCCTGGAATGTCAGTTTGACTTGAAGACTAGCAGGGAAGACATTCTTTTATATTAAAATGAACACGGATAATATAAGGAGAGAGCAGGATTTGCATGAATTTTTAAATGTAAATGGAAGGTAGATTCAAAGACATTTCAGCTGATGAAGGTGAAGCCACATTTCAGCAAAGCCCCCGCCCCTCCTGGGCCATGTTTCCCCTCCCCTTTGCCTACAGGGAAATTTTGGCAGTAAAGTTTCGGAAGCCCCAAAAAGTACGCTTGCTGCGAATAAAGAAAAGAAGTTCAAGGAGAGGCTGGGATGTTAGAGCAGGTTAAAGGCAACAAGAAGCCAAGTGAGTTTTCTATTCTTTACAGGGTACTATGTGCCAGACTTGGTGCAAAGTCTGTGTGCACCATCTCAGTTCATCACTGCAATGAGTCTGCTTTAAAAAATACTATCCTTTTACAGAGAAGAAAAGCAACTTCCTAAGAAATGAAAATGGCGGAAATAGGATGGAACTCAGAACTGTTTGGTACCCTCGGGTGGATTTAGATTTCAACAACAAAACTTAGGAAGAACAAGATGTAAGTGGGCACTCACTTTCTCCCAAGCATCCTTGAGGGCAGGGACCAGGCTAATTTTGTTCAAAGCTACAGTTCTATCTCCTAGCCCAGAGCCTAATCCATAATAAGAGGCCAGTGCATATTTGTTGAGTGAATAAATGAATTGAGTTGCATGAAAATTCAGTGGTAGGTACAATATATGTAATAAAAGCTACCATCTATCAAGCAGTTACTGGGTGCTAGGTTGGTTTTATGCCCTTGATCTATATGAACTCACTTAATGCTCTTAACAGCCTCAAGGTAGGTACAATTGTTTCTCCATTTTTCAGATGAGGAACCCGAGGCACAGACAGGTTAAGAGACTTGTCTGAGGTTGCACAGCTGAGAAGTAGCAGATCTAAGATTTGCACCACACAGCCACGTTCTTAAGCATGATGCACTGTGCCTGGCACCCAGGAGATGCTCCATAAAGACCCTGACTGTTGGTCTGAAACCAAAGATTCTTATAGCTGAGCATTTAAGAACCTTGGGAAGTGCTGAATTCTTCAAAACTTTCAGTTTGTAAGTGGAAAAATGGAGGGTGTTTGGGCTTGTCTGGGAGACCAATGGGAGGTCCAGGATTTGACCCCAACCTTCTGGCTTCTCTTCATGTTTCCCAATTCCCATAGATGTCTAATATACTGTCCATCTCTCAGAATAACCCTCTTGAAAAGAAAGCTGCTGGTGTCACTCTTCCCTGACAATCCCCTTGGGGGAGAAAATAATGATTTGTTTAGGACATGCTCATGTCAGCACATAATTCCCCCACCAGGTCCGTCAGAGCCCAGGAGGTCTGGCTGGGCTACCAATGACTAGAATATGCCTCAATGCAAAACAGATTCCTGGGGTTTGTCAGTTGTTGCCACCTGTCCGCCTGGAGCATGGCCAGGACCACACCCACTATAGGGCTGGCCACACCCCCTGCAAGATGGTGCCCTCCTCTCTGGCCTGGTGCTTGAATCGGTTCCCAGAGACACAGAGCTGGGTGTCATTGTCCAACTGTCCCACGTCACGGAAGGGGAAATTCAAGCAGGGTTTAGTGGAGGAGACAGGCATTGATGCTTCGTCTTCGGAACTATGTCTTGCTTTTCCAATGCTAGAAAATGATCCATGCTGTTTCTGTTCAGCCTCCTTCCAACAGTCCTATGAAGTGGGCTCTATTGTTATTTCCCATTTTGTAATGGAGCAAACCAAGCTACATGGAGTTGGTAACGTCCCCGAGCTCCCACAGATGAAGTTGGAGTTCAAATCCGGGAAGCTAAGCCCTGGTACCCACCATTCTGCCCTCTCCCCCAAGGTTCCCACCCTGGTAGTATTCTGCCATCATTGTTTGAAAAGTCATCCCCCAAAGAGCCAAGTCCCCTCTCCCCTACTCTCGCTCTGTTCTTCCCTTCCTGAAGACATTTCATCCAGATGGGATGGACCGAGGGCTGGGGTGGGGAGAGATGGGAAAGTGATGAAGGAGCATGGAGGCCCAGTGGAAAGGAAGGCGATAAGGAGTGAGCAGAGGAGAGGAGCAGAAAAAGGGAGGAGACAGAAGCAGAGAACAGGACCCCTTTCCCAAGATTGTCTCTCATCCCTGCCCCCTGCTGCTGGGGATCTACTGGTGACAGAGTCGTCTCTGAGAGAATCCGAGGCAGCTGGGTTTACCTCATGCCCAGAGAGCTTTAGAGCAGTATGAGGATTTCAAGAGCTTAAATAACTGTGAACAAGACTTAACCAGCAAGCACGAATCTCCAAAGTCAGAGTGTGTGAACATGCCCAAGTGGCCAGAAAGTAGAAGCCTTCAAAACACTGAGCCAGTCTCAGGTGCGTGTACCACACGCGCCCTCCTGGGGTCCAGGTCCCCTTTTGCAAATATGAGCTCTTTTATGGATCAGTCTCTCCCCCTCTGAGCTGAGCTGGCCTCCATCTCTACCTTAGCTTTCCTTCATTCCACTCTAAGCAAGAGTCAGTATCTTTGTTTCCAATTAGAGTGGGTCCTTATTCTTAAGACAACAAGTTGGCTATTTTCTTACTCTTTCCCCAGAGGGCACCCTGCATGGCATCACTTTGTGCTTATGGGCCTGACATGGGTTTGGTGTCTGTGAAGGCCCTGGGCTGCGGCCAGACTCACCTGCAGAGACAAAAAAGATGCCGGCGCTGAGGATGACGTTGTGTCTGCTGCGGTGGAACTCGCTGGCTGCTACGCAGAGCCCGCCGAAGAAGAGCAGAGTGACGCTGAGGATAGGGAAGACGCTGGAGGCCCTCACAGCCCCTGCGGGAGGAGACAGGGCTCAGTCTGCACCCCAGCCAGCCCAGGGGTCCACCCACCATGGGCACGGGGGAGCCCGAGGGGAAAACAGCACTTGAGCAGGACAGAGCCCAACTCTAACCTGGGTGACCGTGTGCAGGAAGGACCCCAAGCTTGGGTACCCCACTCTGCAGCCACAGGGGACTTAGAGCCTTGACTCCTGTGGGGTCCCACCACCCACCGCCTCCCCATGGCCTTCCTCTTCTCTTTGGGCTGCCTACTGCCCTGCCCTTGTTCCTGGTGGGGTCCTTGGCATGGACCTGGGAGAGTTGGGGTTGGCACACACCCCAGCCACTTTCCTGGCAGTGTCCCTGTGTTCAGGGAGAGTGACATTAAATAGCAAAAGATACTGTGACAGATCACAGAGGGAGGAAAATGCCTCATTGCCTGTGTTTTGAAACAGGGACCCCAGGATTTTCACCTTCACCTCCTTCCATGGGGTGAGGGCATGGACCCCTTCTCCCCACCTTCCCAGAAGAGAGAAAAATATTTTGTTGGAAAAGTAATCAACCTCTTTGAAGAACTTCAAATCAGCTTTGAAATTGTGAACTTGAAGTCACAGTTCTGTTTATTTTTAACAGGACAGACATCAAATGTTTCATCAAAGTAGGAAAGAAAAATAAAGCAAAACTCTGGGCATTTTGGTAAAATTCCATAGGGGATGATTCTAAAGGCATCTCTTGAGTGGGTGCAAGTAACGCCCATCCCCTAAACTTTGGTAAGCCACATCTTTATTCCCCACACCTAATCTCTGTGAACTGCTGGTATAAATCCCAGTAGGCATTTGGATAAATCGAGCAGCTGGACGAGGATCCAAAAGAGAGAAATATGTTTACCATGAAGGTAATGAAAAAGAAAACTTTAAAAGCACTATTCCTTTAAACTAACCCCTACGTCACTTGTCTGATTTAATCACCTGTGTGATTTAAGGTTCATCCGTGGACCGAAAGCACCTGTATGATCACCCATCTGCAAGACTGTCAGGGGTGAGGAGAGCTAAGATGGACTTTAATTTTTAAAACACTCATCTTGAGCTATGTGTGAGTAATAAACAACCCAAACGGGACAGGCTCTTAAAGTTTTAACTTACAAGAGCAGTTTGTGTTTTTATTTATTTTTTTATTTTTATTTATTTATTTATTTATTTATTTATTTATTTATTTATTTATTTATTTTTAACACAGGGTGATCAGCTTTCCAAAAGATTTTTTTTAAGATTGATTTATTTATGCACACAAGCTGGGGTACAGGCCAGAGACGTGGGGCGGTGAGAGGGTTCACCAGAGACAGAGCAGGGAGCAGAACAGGTAGATCAATGGAAACACACTGCTGAGGGGAGCAGTGGGCGAGGCAGGAGAGGTCTGCTGCGCCATGTGGGAATCTCCCCGGCCAGGCATCGAACTTGCGTCACTGCTGCCGACAGCTCCACAGTGCAGTGCTCAACCGCTGCGCCACCAGGGAGGCCCAGTTTGTGTTTTTAAAAAAGCAAAACACCCAAACCTCATATTCAAGACTCCCTAATAGTGAATTAATCAAAGCCTTAGAATGCTCCTTTTGAGTGAAGTGGACACACCGTCTCATGAAAGAAATTACATTTACATTGCATTAAACCTCCAGTTCTCTGTGTCCCTGGATCAAGGTCAGGCCGAGTCCACAGATGGACTTTGCTGTTGCTGCTCTCGTGCAGCCAGGAAAGAACTAACATGTGAGGCTTCATGATGACGTGTGGGTCCCGGTTTAGTATGATGTTCATTAGCTTACATGTTTTTCATTACCTTGTTTGACAGATATTAAAATCTCCAAATCAGCCAGATTTTGACATCTCCATTTTTGTTCATTTAAGAGATGGACAGGTAATGTAACTTGCCCCAGGTCCGCCCCAGCTTTGGGAGTCAGAGAGAGTGAACCCCAGGGCCCCGGGCTGTGCTGTTAGCCACACTCCATCGAGGGGCGGGCAAGACCCTGGACAGCAGACTAAGCTTAGAGTCACGCAGCACAGATGCTGCTTTAGTGACAATCCCGTGTCCTAGAGATGAGTGACCTTGGGAGACGCTGGCTCTGCCTCAGTTCTGAGGAGTGTGAACTTGCTTTGCCTTTTTTCTCCCAGGCCTTGCCCCTTAAGGCCTGGCCCATTAGCACCTCACACCTCACCATCCACACTTTGCCCATTAGCACTTCAGCCCTGGGGGGAAGGCGAAAACTTGTATTCAAGTTCAACTTGTATTCAAGTTGATGAAAATCCCTTAGGTTTTCTCCTAAGCAGACTGAAAAGAACCTTCCAGTTTTGACTCATCTACTTTTCCTTCTTAAAAAAACAAACAAACTCCATTGCTAGTTCATTGACATGAAAGACTCAGTTATCAGAACCACATGAATGTCTGTCTAGTAGCAAAGGTTCCTCAATGCTCCTTTGCTTGTTATCTATTTCTAGGGGTGGGTGTTGAGGACCCAAGCGCAAAAGTAGTGGGGGAATCTCAGGCCATTTTTTCCTTTCCCTGGGGAGACTCTCAACTTGGGGGACTTACTCAGGAGATACTCTGCTGTGTCCTGTTCGTAATCGGCATCTTCAGGGAAGTGGTCTATTTTCTTGCACACGCCTCGGAAAGCTCCTGTGGAAAGAAATGTGGTCCTGAGCCCTCGAGGGAGGAGGCAGAGCCCCAGTCCTCACTCCCAGGGCGCAGACCCCTCTCTGGCTGCTGCTGGACATGCCCTGGCCAGCCCATCAGCAGCCTCTGGACACGAAAAGGAGACCAGTGCAGGGAAAGAAAAAGCAGAAGGCCATTTGCAGCAACATGGATGGAGCCAGAAGGGATTGTGCTCAGTGAAATAAGGCAGAGGAAAAAGAAAAATATTGGAGGAATATAGGGGAACCAAATAAGGGATCAGGAAAAAAAATGATTATAATAAATAAAAAAACGAAATTAACAGGCAACTATTAATCAGAGACACTCTGCAGGGGACGGGGAGAGAGAGAGATCAAAACTAGAGGGAAGAACACAGGGGACTATGGGCTGGTGCACGGGTGACTGGTGTGCGGATTTTGCAGGAACTAACCTGAGAGGACAAAGCATACACTGTACAAAAATGAAGAATGATGTAAAAAATATATATAAATAAAAAACCCCAGAAGGCTAAAATTTTCTGCTTCCTAGATTTTTCATGATGCTGGGACCTACTTAGAAGAGCAAAGAGCTAGGAAGGAAGGAAGCAAAAACATTCGTTATGAGAACTGTTTTGTTTTATATTTTTCTCTTCACTTCCACCCTCCAACCCCATTTTGGTGAGGGGAAAAGAAATGGCATTTACAGATGAGGGAACCGGGCGTAAGAATTTTCTGGAGCTCACACAGGTAAGGACTAGAACCCAGGTGCCTATCAACATCTGCTGAATCCATGGTGTGGATTTCAGGCACCAATTTGGAAATAGCTCGCTCTCCCCAGTAATGCTCTTTGCTGGTGCCAGGGTACCCAGCCTGCCCCTCACCCAGGATTGCAGATTCCTGGGCCCCTTTCAGGAGGCACAGAATTTTTCCACTCTATCCTGAGGAAACTGATTGAAGGCATTTTGCTTCCTTTTCTTTCCTCCACATCAACTTGACTTAACTCATTGTGTGTGCTTGGGAACTAGCAAAGGAGCCAGTCTGGGGCAGCGAATGGTTCTTAGAAATGACCAGCAATTGCAGAACTTCTCCCCACCACACAGCATGAAATTATACATTACTGCTCTCTCCCTGCGGGAAGACTGGGTGGAGGTGAGGGGCAGAGTGGAGGTGAGGGGCAGGGCGGTTTCATGGGCAGCAGACAAGGTTTAGAGTCACACAGTGCCGGTCTTAGATTTCAGAGTGCTTACTCTAAGGATTTAATAAGGCGATACATGAAGACCAGATAATTTCCGTCCAAGTCTTGGCACATTATAATAATAGCCAACACTTCCAGTGGGCGTCCAGGGGGCCAGGCACAGAGCTGAACCTGAGCTCCCCTCTCTCACTTACTCTTGTCTACCCGCCTGGGAGGTAGGGGCTATTTGGACTGATACTTGGTGATGATATCACAGCTGGTGAGAGGGCGTCAATCTTTTAAACCCAGACCTCAGGGTCTCCCTTGTGGTGCAGGGGTTAAAGTTACAGCGCTATCAAGCTATCATCAGCCACTGTGGCCTGAGTTCGATCCCCGGCCAGGGTTGTGACCCACATGGCCCAGCAGACCTCTCCTGTCTCGCCCGCTGCTCCCCTCAGCAGTGTGTTTCAGTAGTTCCACCTGTTCTGCTCCCCACTCTGTCCCTGGTGAATCCTCTCACTCCCTGCACCTCTGACCTGCACCCCAGTTCTTGTATGTATAAGTAAATAAAATAAATCTTTTTTAAAAATGCAGGCTTCAAAGTCCATGGCTTTCACCATTGTACTATGAATAGAAGCCATTGTTATTTTATGTCCATCATTATCTTATTATAACAAGTGCCATATATTTACCTCCTACTCTAAGTGGGCTCCCCACCAGAGGCATTTCACGATCATATGTGGATATGAAATCATCCCCTTAGTTCTGAATCTCTACTCCCAGGGCAAAGAATGGACTCAGAAGCCCAAGAAGGAGAGAAGACTTAAAGACTCAGGAGATTCTAAGAATAAAGCCCAACTCATAGCTTCTTCCTTGAGCTTGAAAAAAGGTCCTCATTTTTCTTGCTCAGTTATTCCGGCTTTATTCATCTATTCCTGTTTGCTTTTCAGACCCATCCCCTTCCCAACTGGCCGGACAAAGTATCAACACGCACTGAGCACGCCCCACACACCAGCTGCCATTTAAAGCACCCTACACCTTTTATTCTCTTTAGGGCTCCACACAGCCTGAAGAGGTTGCTGCTTTTTTGATCCCTATTTTACCTCCAGCTCTGGTGAACTAGGGGAGTTGCCAGGGACACAGCTGTAAGAGGCTGCGGAAGTCGGCCTGCTCCAAGGTCAAAATTCCTGCCCACTGTTGAGAATTGTATTCTCCTCAACAAAGTTAAGAGTTGTAAGCAAAGTCCTTTGCCAGGTGGTGTGATGGTCCTCCTGCCTGGTGCTCCTCCTGCCTGGTGATCCTCCCACTTGGTCCTCCCACCTGGTGCTCTTCCCACTTTGTGCTCCTGCTCAGTGCTCCTCTCGCAGATATCAACCAGGGCGGTGGATCTGTCTCCTTATAGCCATGCTTTTCCCATGAGACCCAGCAGGGGCTCCTGAGCAGGGCAAGGCGGTGGTTGGGGACCACCTATGTGAGCCCTTTTACCCACAGGGAAGATTTTAAAGGAAGAAAAGTTTCCATTGAAGATGAAATTCAAACATTAAGAAAACAGACAAGCCAGAACCATGTGGGAATAAGGAGCTCCACGCCTGCCTGCATCTGCTTGTGAAATGGGTGTTACCCAAGGGGTTTTAGGCAGCTTGAAATTAGGTCTGGGAGCCAGCTAACATCAGCCCTCCTGGAGAACCAGCCACCCGTCTTTCATGGTCTAAAGCAGCCCACCACCTGTCTTTGCACCCCCTCGCCAATTAAAAATGGTTTTTGCATATTTAAATGTTTGGAAGAAAACAAACAAACAAAAGAAGATTGTTTCATGACATGTCAAAAAAATAATGTGAAATTCAAATTTCAGTGTCTGTAAATAAAAGTTTATGGTAACACAGCCTTGCCCACTTGGCTATGGGCTTCATGAGAGAATGACAGGGTTGAGTAGCTGCGACAGAGGGGGCAAAGCCAGAATATTTACCATCTGGCTAAGGAAAATCTTGCCGACCCCTATTTAAAGGTGTCTGGCCTGTGAGGCAGCACCAACTCCATGAGGGCAGGAGTGGACGGCGCTGCCTGGGACTGAGGTCTTCACCCAGGCTGGTGCAGCTGATGCAGATGACGGAGGGTGTCGAGAGCAAATCTGGGTGCAGCATGCTTTGTTCTGTGTGTTTGTTCTTTTTTTTATCTGCAGTATTTTAGTATGCATTTGTTGTGTTTTAAAAAAATTAAGGGCCTCCCAAAAATTAAGGGTGGCACAAGGGGTTAAATCTCAGACTATGAAGCTATCAGTAGCCACTGCAGCACGAGTTTGATCCCTGGCCGGGGAGATTCCCACATGGCGCAGCAGACCTCTCCTGCCTCACCCGCTGCTCCCCTCAGCAGTGCATTTCAGTAGATCCGCCTGTTCTGCTCCCCACTCTGTCTCTGGTGAATCCTCTCACCCCCACACCTCTGGCCTACACCCCAGTTTTTGTATGCATAAATAGATAAATCTTAAAAAAAATAAATATGTTGCTACAATTTGAAATTTCATATGAAAGTCTGGAAGCTTCCCTTAAAAAATAAGGAGCCCTGGCCCATCTTTGCATGTAGCAACTGTTCTTCGCAACCGGACATCAGTATCCCTCTGGGTGCAAGCGCTCGTTCTCTTCTTCTACAGAAAGAAGATAATCTTGAAATTGTCACCAGAATTAACTGAGGCAGCGAGAGCAGTTATAGTACCAGTCAGTGGTCTCAAACCTTTACACAAGACTCTCTCAATCAGGCAATGGCTACAGCACTTAGCACAGTGCTGGCCCATAGTAAGAACTCAATAAATTATGGTTATTACTACCACTGGTTCAGGTCGGGATTTCAGAACATTGGTGCCAAGGTGGGAGTTTTAAAGGCAATATGAAAGGGAATCAAGAATTTCCCTGAGGAAGACTCCACACTGAAAATGAAGTTGCTGGCACCCAAGTCAAACATTCATCAAAAAAGTGAACTTGGCCATTCATGTAAGAAGCATATTGCTAGCTCCCAGAAATAACCATTATTTAGCATTTCTGTCTCTTTCCTTCCAGGCTTTTTTTTTCCCCTGTGCTTTCACACACAAGCGGTTTTACAAAATCAGGATCATGCTGTTCTCACATTTTCTTATGAGTATTTCCCCATATCAGTAAATCTAAGAAAAATAGGGTTGGACTTGCCCACAAACTGCAGAGTATGGGGCTAAGAGAGGAAGGAACCCACATCCACCCTGCAAGGCAAAGTTGGGTTATAGAGACAAGCACTGACCTAGAAGGGTTTAAGCAAAGGCACTGGGGCAGAGAGAAGCAGAAACCAGACCGGGTGGCGGGTATGTGGGTACAGATCCAGTGGAACCCCGAGGTCAGGTAGGTGTGAGATCTCAGCTGTGAGAACACACAGACCCCAGGTCCTGGAGTTGAAGATAGGACCAGGGAGGTGATGAAGCATAACTGGATGGCTGGTTTGATGGTGACAACAGCCTGCTCCTGGGAGAACCAAGGTGCTCACAGTGGAGGTCCCAGCTCGGACCCAGGAAGAACACTGGGACATAGTCCCAGCTATACCAAGAATGAGAAAAGAATGCACATTGGTGCCTGTGTTATGAACCATGATTCTACAAGTTCTAGGGCGAGAAGAAATAAAACAGAATTAAGAGATAGGAAAAAATAGGGTAAGTTTATCATTTTTCCCCCAGGTGCTAGAAGAGTCTACTTGGGAAGCTAAAGGCAATTTGCTAGGAAAAAAAAAAAATTAGAATGAACGAAAGCGCTCAGTAAGGTGACCTCATCAGAGACATTAAGCCATAAAAATAAAGTTGTTATAGTTAAATCATTGTGCTACTGGCATTTAAAAATAACATTTAGTAGGATTTTTTAAAGCAGAGAAATATTATAAAGAAAAGAAGAAGCAGTTCAGATAATCCTTGTTAAATTAAAAGAATATACAGATATAATTAGAAGACTCAAACAGTAGCTATAGGAGAGCATAAGATTTAAAGCCCTTCTCTCATCACCCCAAATTCTCTCACCTGATATTTAAGTAGAGTGATTTTTGTTAACTGAATGTTGAATGAAATCATGTCTAAGCTGAGACCTGAAGGTTAATTAGAAGTTAATCAGAGTAAAGGAGGTGTGTGCTCCAGGCAGGGTGGAAAACCACATGTGATGATGAGTTAGAGTGAATGAGAGAAAAAAATCCTTCAAGAACTTGGGGTAGTGCAGGGCATTTAGAGGTTCTGCAGTGGTTGGTCTGGGGTACACATCCAGGGGTCACAGGTGAGATGCGATGAGATGCTGGTGACCTGGGAATGGGCAGGTATGACAACCGGGCTGTGATTGGTTGATTCAGCCTTTGTCCTTCTCCTTCCTTCTGTCTCTCCCTTCCTCCTGTCCTCCCTCCCTCCCTCCCTACCTCCCTTCCTCCTTTCCTTCCCCTCATCCTTCCCCCAAATTTATCAAGCACCCACGGTGTACCAGAGCTGTTTTAGCTCCTAGGGATTGAATAGTGGCCAAGATAATTCTGGTCCTCAGAACTTACGTTCTCGTTGGAGACAGTGTATAGACTAGTAAACCAGTGAACGAGATAACCAGCTTTGAAGGAAGGCACATCATCCTGTTAGGATGATGTGATGGCAACTTTGTACTGGGTGAGGGCAGGGGGTGGGCACCTTTAGAGAAGGTGATCTGGGAGGGACATTTGACTCAGACTTAGACAAAGAGATGGAACCAATTCTATGAAGATCCAAGGAAAGGATTTTCCAGGCAAGAGCAATTGTACATGCAAAGGCTCTGACAGAGGAATGAACTTAGTTTGAGGAGCAGAAGTAAGGCTGGGGGGGAGAATGAAGCCTATTGTGGAGGTTTGGTGGGTATGCCCACTCCCTTCTAGCAGTGCCAGTACCACTGGGGTCTCTAGAATGTGGAAGAGATCAGGTTGCTCAAGGACCAAGCTCAACTCTGACTCTTCCTCAAGGATGGGCAAAGTTCCTATCTATGTGGTCCAGAGTGGCTCCCAACATGCAAGGCAGGCAGCAGGCTCAGGAGTCTGGGAAATGGGTTATTTGTCATGTATCTCCAGGAAGAGCTCCCAAGGTCCTTGGCTGTGAGTTTCCATTCTAGATCCTTTCAGATTCGGGCAGTGCCGGCCCCCAGCCCCATCCTGGGACATGGGCAGTTCATGAAGGTGGGATGAGGCTGCCTGACTAGGAATTTTTACAAATAAGTCAGATTCTTGCATTCTGGGGAGAAGGGAGGCTGCATTCTTCAGCAGGTGTGTACTTGACCTCTGGAGGGGGAGAACAGCCTGAGTACAAACTTTGGAGCTTTCAGCCCCAAGTTCAAATCCTTGTTCTGCCCATTCCTAACTTACCAGTTGGGTGATCTTGGGTGAGTTACTTATTTCTGAGTCTTGATCTACTCATGTGTAGAATGTCAATAAACTGCAGATTGTAGGGAGTTTTCAAAGAGACAATTCTACTATTTATTGCTTCCTTAGACATGTTCTGTGCCAGGCATTGGGTTAAAGGGTCTTAGGCATGTCTCATGCCCCCACGAATCAGGTTCTTCTGTTGGTCGTAGAATGGGCTGAGGTGCTTGGAATCTGGAACCAGACTGCCTGGGGGTGAGTCCTGGCTATGCCACATATTAGCTGCAAGTTACTTATGTGTGCCTCAGTTTCCTCATCTGTAAACTGAGTATAATGATAGCACCCACCTCAAGGACTTTTTTTTTTAAAAGATTTGTTTATTTATGCATATAAGCTGGGGTGTAGGCCGAGGTGTGGGGTGGTGAGAGGATTCACCAGAGACAGAGTGGGGAGCAGAACAGGCAGATTGACTGAAGTACACTGCTGAGGGGAGCAGCGGGCAAGGCAGGAGACGTCTGCTGCGCCATGTGGGAATCGCTCTGGCTGAGTATCAAACTCATGCTGCGGTGGCTCTGGACAGCTTCATAGTGCTGTACTTAACCCGTTGTGCCACCAGGGAGGCCCCACCTCAAGGGCTTTTTATGAAGACTAGAAGAGGTAATATTTGTCAGGTGTTTTAGAGTGATTCTTAGCACAGGGTGTTTGGAAGTGTATGTTCATCAACAAGTACATTTGTAGATGGGGAAACTGAGGCATAAACCAAGGTTTCTCTAACCAAAGAGTCTCACTATAGCACAGTGTTGTGTTCCAAGGAGAGAGTTAACAAGGGGCAGTTATTAATGTTGTTATGCCCATCATCTTGGGCGTGGGGGAGAGGAAGCCAGTGCAGAGCTGGAGATAATGTCCCCTTTCCCTACCATCACATGGACCCACACACATCATTGCAGGTCTTGATGGGGTGATTGCCTGTGTCCCCACATAAGGCTAATCAAGCAGGGAGCTTGGGGAGCTGTCACATGCCGCGGGAAGAAGCCTCGACCACCTGCTATGCTGAGTTTGGGCAAGGGCCAGACAGAGTTTTCTGGGTCAGCCAAAGGCAGCTCTGCATTTAGTGCTTTTGGACTCAAGTCAGGAAATCCTGGACCCAGAGCAGAGAGGCCTGGGGAAGTGAGTGCTACCCGAGTCCCAGCCTTTCCAAGTATGTGTCCCTGAGGGAAGAACCTGAGTGGAGTCAGCTGTTCTTGGATACCCTCCCCCACTCTGATGGAAAGAGAGAACTTCAACAGAGCTCTCTATGATCTCCCAGGAGGAACCCTCCACTGACACACCCCGTGGGCCAGGAACAGGGCTTGGTGACGGTAATGTCACCCATGCTAACATTGGGACATTCCTTCAAGCAGTCTGTCCCGTGAACACGACATCAGAGTGAGGGTGGACAGCCCTAACAATGCACCCAGCCTAGATGTGGTACCAGAAATTGGCCCAACCCGGAAGCACCTCCAACGTAGCGCACAGAGCTTGGCACCCATCACAGCCACAAGTCTAACTGGTGCAACCAAACTAGAAAGCAAAAGCAGGGATCCAGCAATTCTACCCATAGTCTTATGCACTCCTATGCTCACTGCAGCACTACTCACAATGGCCAAGTTATGGGAACAACCTAAGCGCCCAATGACGGATGAATGGATTAGAATGCAGCGTATATACACAATTATACAAAGAGATGACATCTTGCTATTTGTGACAACATGGGTGGCACTGGAGGGGATTATGCTAAGCAAAAAAAAAAAAAAAATCAGAAAGAGAAAGAAATACCAGATAATTTCAATGATATGTGGAATATAAAGAAAAAACAAAGGAATAGACAAACGTAAACCCAAACAAACCCTAGATACGTGACTGCAGAATTGAGGCTGAGGCTGTGGGAGCGGCAGGGGAAAGGAAGGAGGACAAAGAGGAGAGGGGCCCCGTGACCAGGGTGGAGCATCATGGGGGCTTCTGTGGCAGGTATGGTATGGCGCGGCCCTGCACCTCTAAGTCTGTACAGTGCTGTAAGCCACGTCACCTCAATAAAAAATAATAAGTTAAAAAAAAGAAAGTGAGAATAACCATCTGACGGTAAGAGTGTTTGCGTTCCAGGCGTTACAGCAGCGCTATCACCTGAGGGTGAGGATCACTTAAGATGGCGGCTCTGAAGGTGGCTGCACGCTGGCGTGACCGTGGAGGGGGAAGTTTGGGAAATGCAGATGCTTGAATTCTACCCGCAGAGACTCTCACTTAAGTTATCTGGGCATTTTTTTAAGCCTCCCAGATGATTCTAACCATTCATCTTAGGTTGAGAACGGCAGTCCTCAAATGCGGCCGCTGAATACAGGCCCACAGGCCCATCGTATCATAGCGGACAACAAATTCCAGACACGTGCTTCCAACTCTGTGTTGAAAATGAAATGACTGTTTATGAGAACTTGCTGATTTCGCCTTATCTTTTCTAACTAAGTACTAGGGTGAGCAAAAAGAGTAAGCAGTTGATTTTGTTGGTGGGGGAGGGAGAAAGGCAGAGTGTTCTGATAGAATCACAGATGGTCCGATGTGAATCCTTCACTTTCCAGCCGGGATCATCAAGTTTGACTTTCACGGCAAAGAGGGTTATTTTTGCAAAAACTATTTGAGCACATCATCCGTTTTCTCAAGGTCTTCCTTAATCCTTTGATATTCAAATCATCGCATGTGCCTATCACATCATCCTTCTTGTCGATTTTCTCTTCTTCCCCTGTTAATGGCTGTCTCACTGCCAGGTTGATTTGACACATCGCTCCCGGATCCCGATACCCTCACACCCATTTCATGAAGTCCTGTGTATTTTGCTAGATGTGCAATCTCACTTTGCCATCGATCTGCCTCTCCTTTTGCATTGTACTGTCACACGTTGACAAGAACTGGCAATCAGAGAGAGGCTGCTAGACAAAGACAGTGAATTGCAGAATATTAAATGGGGACAGGGTGTGGGATGGAGTGGGTGTCTTGGAGTTGAGGTGGTTTTTATAAGGGGTGAGGCCATTAATGCACATTTTCATATGAAGATGGAGCTTGCTCACCTGCCCGTGCAACCTCGTGTGTGCAGGGATTTGGGTAATGAATTCACAGATAATGAGGAGCTTGAACTAAACTGGGTCTCTCTGAGCAAGACGAAGCACTTGGGGTATAGCCGTCATGGCTTGTGGCTTCTAATAAGAGAAGCGCAGGCGCGAGTGAGTTAAGAACTAAGCCTCCTTTTGTGTGTAACTGAGCTGTGTTGTGGGTGCGCACCCAAATTTATGCTTTTGTTCACCAGATTGCACTGAGGTAGCTGTTTTGTGTTAAGCACGGTCCTGGGTACTTGGGGTGTATTTGTTAGTTAATCATACTAAATTCCAGATCTCAAGACTACTAGGGAGAGAGCTATAAAGTAATAAACAAGTGAAATAAATGCATCAATAAAAAGAAAGGTGATTTCAGATTGTGATGCTGGCCTTGGAGAGAGAGCAACTTGGGGCTGGAGGGGCCAGCCGAGATTGGGTGGACACTCATATGTGGAATACAGAGAAATAAAACAAAGGAGCTGACAAAACTAAACCAAAACAAACCTTAGAAACATGACTGCAGAACTGGGGCTACTGGAGGGGGAGGGGAATGTGTGTGGAAACAAAGTGGGGCGGGCCCCAGTGGTCTATGGTAAAGGCTACGGGTGCTTTGGGGGTGGGGGTGATGAGGCAACATGCGTCTGAGGAGGTGTGGGCCTATTCTCTGAATCACATGTAGTGTTGTAAACCAATTACCCCAACAATAAAATTATTGATGGATAGATAGGTAGGTAGATCGATAGATGGACAGACAGACCGAAAGATAAAAGTCTTCTTAATCTGCCTTGGCAGGTATTAACAAGAGCCTAGAGGGCCTCCCTGGTCGCTCAAGGGGTTGTCTCCGCACTAGGAAGCTATCCGCAGGGAGCTTCCCACATGGCGCGGCAGACCTCTCCTGTCTCGCCTGCTGCTCCCCTCAGCAGTGTATTTCGGTTTATCTGCCTGTTCTGCTCCCCACTCTGTCTCTGGTGAATCCTCTCACCCCCCACACCTCTGGCCTGCACCCCAGCTTGTATGCATAAATAAATAAATCTTAAAAAAACAACAACAAAAAACACAGGAGCCGAGAAATCCCTCTTCCAGACTGTGGGGGGTTGGGGGGGTGGATGTGGCAGCTCTGGGGAGAGGCTGCAGCTCCTTCATCTCTGCTGTTAAGTGGGGTTGCCTCTCCTCCAGAGGGGCTGAGGAGTTGACCCCCATGTAAGAATCACAGAGGCATTCCTGGGGCCCACGCAAGGTACTGCGGCAGAGCCCCTCAGGAGCTGGGCTCGTGGACTCCGCCGGGGCCCCGAGTCCACTGTCAGCCGCGCTGCCCAGGGGTCCACGGGCCTGGCCTTGTGGACGATGTGGCTGTGGCTCAGCCGAG
The DNA here is from genome assembly GCA_004024925.1 of Scalopus aquaticus. Lineage (NCBI taxonomy): Eukaryota > Metazoa > Chordata > Mammalia > Eulipotyphla > Talpidae > Scalopus > Scalopus aquaticus. Next base: position 43,442 of record PVIJ01005934.1, on the reverse strand, counting down.
GGCAGCCAGGCTGGCTTTGGGGGCTTGGAGGGTCCGTGGAGCCTCACCTGCTCTCACAGGAGCTGAGGCTAAGGCTGTAGAAGACTTGTCTGCGGCCTCCCCACAAGTGAGCCTCACACAGCCCCAAGTCCCGGCCCCTGGCTGTGAGGGCACAGGGGCCCATTCTGTGAACTTGGCCCTCACACTCCCAGGAGCCAGCGCACTTGGGCATCGTTTCCAAGGGGGCTCCGCCCGTGGACACGCAAACAGACCTGAGAGACTCGGCCACCACTCGACTTTGAACGTTGCTCATGAATGGCCCCTCCCTTGTCCTCCGACACCGGTAAGTAGATGTCAGCAGCACTCACAATACGGCGTGGGGGGGTGGTTTCGAGGGTTGTTATTCTTTTGAATAGACTTTTTGAAAGAGCTGTTTTTGGTTCCTCGCAAAATCAAGCAGAGGCCACAAAAATTTCCCATAGGTCCCCTGCCCCCACCCATCACAGCCACCCCTTTATCAGTGTCCCCCGGCCCCCCAAGAGGGGTAATTTATTACAGCTGATGAGCCTGAATGGCTGCATCAGTTTCACCTAGAGCCATAGCTCACATTAGGGGTCACTCTTGGTGGTGTTTGGACAAGTGTGTAATGATGTGCGCCCACCTTTAGAGTGTTACACAGAGCAGTTTCACCTCCCCCAAATCCTCTGCACTCTGCTTGTTCATTGCTGCCTCTACCCTCACCCCTGGGAACCATGGGTATCTTTTTACTGTCTCCAGGGATTTGCATTTCCCAAGACATCATGTGGTTGGACTCGTATAGCAAGTGGCCTTTTCAGATTGGCTTCTTTCACTCAGCAGTAAGAATTTCAGGTTCACCCATTACTTTTTAGCACTGAATGATATTTCATTGTCTGAGTGTCCTTACTGAAGGACAGGGTAGCTGCTTCCAGGTTTTGGCATTGTGAATAAAGGGGCTATAAATATCTGTGTTCAGGTTGCTAGGTAGCCATACGTTTTCAACTCCTCAGGGTAATACGAAGGAATGTGGTTGATGGGTTGTGTGTTGAGTATGTTAATTTGTTAAGTAATTTTCAAGCCATCTTCCAGTGTGGCTGTACCATGTTGCATTCCTATCAGCAATGAATGAGAGTTCCCACTGCCCCACATCCTTGCCAGCACTTGGTATTGTCAGTATTCCGGATTTGGGCCATTCTGATAGGTGTGTCTCTTGTTTTAATTTGCAGTTCCCCAGTGGCTGAGAATGTGGAGCACTTTTTTGTATGCTTATTTGCCATCTGTGTGTGTCTTCTTTCATGAGGTGTCTTCGGTCCATTTTTAATCCACTTGTTTTCTTATTGTTGAGTTTTAAGAGGTCTTTGTATATTAAGGACAACAGTCTTTTAGTAGCTGTGTCTTTTGCAGATATTTTCCTCTAGGCTGTGGCCTGTCTTCTCATTTTGTTGACATTGTCTTTCCAGAAGGTTTACAACCTTAATTTGGCACTTTCTTTATTAAAAAAAAAAAAAAAGCCCAGAACAGTTTTTTCTTTTTTTTTTTTTTAAACTGGCATCTCTTAACTCTTGAGAGACCTGGGCTCTGATTTCTGTCCACTGCAGACTCTGAAAACATGTTGCAGAATGAAACATGAACACTGGACCCTGTGTTTAAACTGTCTATATAGAAAGCCACACTTCTTGACATTTTGTGCCTCTCTGACTCTGTTGAGCTGATCAAGGGGAGAGGGAGGCTCCTGGATTTGTTGCCAGCCACCCTGGACTGCTCATTTCAGCCTTCACTGGTCAGTTCTGCCCAGCGCCAACAGATTTGCTCTCCAGCAAATCCATCCCGGGCCCTGACATTTATCCAGCGTCTTTTACTCTCTTCTATTCATTAAGCATGGACGGTTGTCATAGCAACCATTAACTGCACCTGACATCCAGGAATAGTACTGGCGTTTTGAGCAAACATCACACTGGGATTCAGTTCTGCAAGGTAACGAACCTGGTTACCTCCCCGTAACCTGTGCGGATGTCATGGTTTCTCTCCTGAATCTGAGCTGGGACTCAGGGCCTGGGGCAGGAGGAAGAAGCAGGGTCCTTCTGGTCCTTCTCCAGAGTCCCCATTCTCCCTTTCCACTTACTGCCAGAATCCTTCTGAGTTGCGGTTGGGTGGAGGTGTGGCAGGGAGTGTCCCTGGGTGGGGTGTGTCTAAGCACAGGAGTGTGTGTATAATGGGGAGAGAGGAGGGAGGAGGGGAGCCTCTGGGGTTATCAGAGGTGGATGCAAATGATTTCGGATAAGCAGAGAACAGAAGGGGATCCATGGTATCTGTGTGGATGTGACCATGCCTGCACATGCTGGTGAGGGTGTGTGTCCTGTGTGGGTGTGGGCTAGAACCAAACTATGCACTGGGGCAAAACCCCTATGACCTCTCACCACCTCAGATCCCTCTTGTCACACTCACCTCCCCACTCATTATGAGCTAGATCAGCTGCTCTCAAATATTAACATGGACCTGAACATGCGGGTTCTGAATCTGGAGGATAGGTCCAAGATTTTGCCCCCTCTAGGAATTCTAACCAGCTCCTAGTGGTACTGAGGTTGCCGGTCCATGGGCCATATTTTGAGTAGCCAGATCTTAGGGGCCCCTAAGTTCTGGCTGAAACCAGAAGTCCTTAAATAGCACTGACACAGGGGTCCCACTGCAGACAAGTGGGATCAGAATTTCTGCAAGTGAGCCCAGGTTTTTCAAGAAACTCCTCCATGCTTTTCTGCTACAGGCCTGATGTTTCCTACCTGCCACAGGGCCTTTGCACATGCTTGCTCTGCCTCATCTATCCTTCTCTAGCCATTCTCCATGTGATTAATTTCTACTTGTCCTTAAGCTCTTACCACCAATATGTCCTCAAGTGGATGACATATAATTATTTGCTCTCACAACACCCCATGCTTTTCTTTGGGGAGAGACATATTGTAAATAATTAAGTACAGGTTTAATTATATGTCTGTTTGTTCCATGCTACTATAAATTCCGAGAGTGCATCTCCATCTTGTTCACTGCTTTCTTCCCAGTGCTTGCCATGCAGTAGGTGGTTAAATAAGTAAATAAGCAAATAAAAGGATGAGTATTATTTCCTCCAAGTCTGGATTCTTCTCTAAGCTTCTTGCATTGGCATCGCTTTACTACCTGAGACCCTCCTTTTATTCCAGAGCCTTCCAGTGTTTTGCTCCTCTTCCTCTCCCCTCTCTCAAGATCATGTTTTTTGCATGGGGTCCCAGCCATTCCTTAGAGAGGTGCACTCCTCCCTGTGAGGGGGAGGTGGGGTTCACTGCACCCCTTTCAGCTAGCAACCTGCCCCAGGCGTGGCCAGCCCCGGTCACTGCCCTGAACCTCAGACCTGGAGCCTGCTATCAGGTAACATTCATGGGGCTGGTTTAGGATCTGGGGCTGTGGGGGAGGAGCACGGCTTGTCCCTCTCTGAAGGTCAAGGGTGTGGAGGTCCTCGTTGGTCCCAGCACTCTGGAGGGGACTCTGTCCTAGTTACCTGAGGAGTATCTATTCTCCCTTCTGGTAATGGCCTCGTGGTTCCACAGTAGGGGACCACTTCTCTCCCACTGCAGTCAGTGTGTGTGTGTGTGTGTGTGTGTGTGTGTGTGTGTGTGTGTGTGTGTCGGGGGGCCCACTGTCGGCTCACAGCTGGCTTTGTTATTCAGTCATGACCAGCTGGAAGTCCAGACCTGCCTGGCCGCCATGTTGTCTCAAGGGCCTGCCATTTGACCTACCTTGGCCGCCCTGGCCAGAGTGATTGGCTCAGGGGTGGGTGTGTGCCCACGTTGGTTAGGTGAGGACAGTCCCAGAGCCTCCAGCTAAGAAAAGTGTTAAGAAAAAAATGTTCTTTTTCATTGGATTGCTGAGCAAGTAGGTGGTGCTGGAGCTGCCAAGAGTCCCTCATGGGGAAGACACGCTTTGGGTGAAGCCAAGACAGAGAACAGAGAGCTCGAGGAGGTGTTGAAGGTCTGAATATTGGCTATTTTTGAGCCCACGGATCCAGCCATGTCTGAATGCCACCACTGTACGTATTTCAGTAGCGTAAGCCAACGACTTCTCTAGTCATATGCATATTTGAGGTGACTCTCTGTTGAGAGTCCTTACAAATAGAGGCTCCCCTTCTGGAATTTGCTACATGGCAAATGCTAACTAAAAAATCACAACAACAACAACAACAATAATAAACAATTGTTAAGTGCTAAGCCCAGTTGTAAGCACTTTAGATCTCACCTTGTAAGGCAAGTATTATTGTTGTATACTCATTTTATTCATGAGGAAACGAAGTCATAGAGAAATAAACATGACTTGCCCAAGATGACACCTCCAATCTGTGGCAGACTTGGGAATCAAACCTAGAACCTGGTTCCAGGGTCCATGTACTTGCCACTTTCCTACCCTGCCCCTCTCTTTCCTATACTTACTGTTCTAACTCGTCTAATAATACTGTCCTACTTCATCTTCACACCACGCCACTTGAAATAGGTCAGCTCTTGTTAGGACTATATTACAAATGTTAAACTGAAGCTCAGAGAGGTTAAGTATCTTGTCCAGTTAGCACAGCTAATGAGTGGCCATTTCAGAACTCAAAAGCAGGTCTTTCTGACTCCAACACCTGAGTCTGCACTTTCATGACTAGCCAAGCAGGGGTTCAGTAACCAGTCTTCCTCAGTTCTCACACATCCTACCTCCTCCACAGGGTCTTCTCCAGGTGTGAGAGTGCTCAACCATACCATAGCCTCAATCTGTGCCTAGCTTGGACTCTTCCTTTCTCCAAGAATGGGTCTCATCCTCAGGAGGCCAGAGCTTCTATTCCTTTCACTCAGTAAACATTTCTTGCATAAAAGAATCAGTGTGCCTCCTGCTGGAAGGACCAGGCTGCCAATTAGCAGGTAAGTAGGTCCAGCAGTTACTCGTATGTTGGGGTGAGTTTGGTGAAGCTGCTTCAGGTATAGCTGGATCCAGGTGCTCAATGAAACCATCACTATTGATCTTGATTTGCTTTCTCATCACTCCCCTGTGGTTTTACTTACAAAAACTGTATGAAAAGCTACCACTGAAGGTAACTGGTGGACTCCAAAGCAAAACAGATCTGTCTCCCTCTCCCAGCTTTGCCTCAAATCCACACAGCAAACCTGGGCACTTCACATCACCATTCCAGGTTTTGGTATCCAGCCTTACCTTTCTTACCTGGCAGGCTTGCTATGAGGATTGGAAGAGGTGATGGATGTGAGGTGACTTGTAAAGGATGAATCGCAAACATGAAAGCAAAGCAGCCAGAAATGATTGTGATCGGCTAGCATGTTATTTTGAAGGCAGAACCTCTGGTCTTGGTGTGTGCGGAGGGGATGGTGGGAACTCTCAACTCCAGTTGCCTTAGCTTATTATGGGTATAATGATGCCATCCTCAGAGAACTGAGTGTGGAAGGGGCAGGCTAAGAGCCAAAAGGCTTTGGAACATCTTAGAAGACTCTCTTTAGAAAAGGGCTGGGCTCAGTGAGGTCCATCTATGAACTACCTAGCCACCATTGCTCTGACTTTGTGGGAGACCAGGAAAGAGGCCCACGATAAGTACAATTTTTGAAAGTTCTAGTTGATAGAGTAGGTTTCATCTCATTTTTGCAAGACAAAAAAATATGTGTGTGGATTATAAGTCAGTGTATGTGAATGGTGGCCTTCTCAGTTGAGCAGTGCATGACCTGAACAACTGTATATAGGTTATCTTATGGATAAACAGTTAAATAAGTAGAATTGACTCAGCTATGGCATAGCCCTAGACGGAGCGCTGGATACAGCTGTGTCTCAACAAGAAAGGAAAAGACTGAGAAGGTTACTCTCAACTTTGTGGTTACCACTGTGGTTGGGGGAGGGGATAGAATTTGAGTGGTGGAATTTGGGGACAGCTCTTGCCTCTTACTCTGTTTTTTTAAAGTGGACAGTGCTTGAGTTTTCTTTTGGGGGTCCATTTTTCTAATTAAAAAATTTAAAAACAGAGGTAATATATGAGAAAATGTCTTGCTGACACAGCCTGGCAGGAGGCTCTGAGTTCAGTAAAAACAAGGCAACTGAGGGCTAAGAAGAGGCGAGCTGGTGGCGAGGGGCCGGCGAGATGGGGCTGTGGCCCTGGAGCTCACAGTTTGTCTCGGCAGTTTCTAGTGTGCACCAAAGGGTGATCCAAGGGTGATCAGGGTTCCTCTGAGGTGCTGACGGGGTCAGAGCGCTGTGCTCAGGTGTTGGCTGCGCTCTTTCCCCGGGGCAGCCGCTGATGCTCTCTGACGCGCCTCACTAAGGACTGACGCCTGTATGAGAGTCTCGACCCGAGGAGGAGAGTGAGGCCAGCAGCCCCGGCGTGGGCAGGGGGAGACTATGTCCGACTTCCGGACCCTTCTGCTCTCCTCCACCGGCCTGTCTGCCTCCAATTCAGGTCCCGCCATTGCACTGGCTGGGCGACCTTGGCATGTCAATCAACTGCTCAGTTTCTTCATCTGGAAAGAGGGGAAGATATGATCCTAGGACTTATCCCCTAGGGTCATCATGAGGATGAAATGAGAAGATAGGTGAAGGCGGCGCACCTAACTCACTCACTCTTAGCTAGCACCAGTGAGTATTATCTCTGAGGGCCACAAACCCTTAGCCAAGATTCTAGAATCCAAAAATTTCTGATAACAAAAAATTCCCTGGCATATACTTGGGAGCAAAACTGTGACGTCATCACTAGGACTCTGGGTGGCACAATCGGACCCGAGCTGAGGCAACCCCATCCCTGGGCTTTACCCACCTCACTGTGACTGAGAGTTTTGCTACAGAGCCGTTCACCTGTCTGGTAGCAGGGTGCTGCCTGGGGGGGCGGGGGGTAAGTGCCCGATGTTGCCCGGGACATCCTGGTTCCTGAAAGGCCTCTGGGCGCCAGGCGCAGGCACAGCTCCTGCCCCGCCGACCCCGCACCCCCAGGCCACACGCTTTCATCCATAGTCATCATGCACATTTTCAAATTCATCTTCTACTTCTCTATAAATTAACTCACTTTTTTCAAACCTGAATTTATTTTAAACGCTGACTTTAAAACCCGACTGTTGATGGAAAGCAAGCACTGCTGGGCATCAACAGAAGGCCACTGCAAAATAAATACAATGAAAACAAAATGATGTGATTCAATTCCAGCTAGATACTGTGAATTGAAAACCAAATAGCTTTCTCACCATGTGGTGAGATGTTATTTAATGCCATGTCCCGATGTCAGGCATCAGGCTTGGGCAGTGCCCACTGAAGCATGGGGAATGGAGCCTCCCCGTAGAAGGAGGGGGCTGGGGTCACCCCCTTCCATCTGGGTGGGTGGCACAGATTATCATGCCTCAAGGGGCAGCTCGAGCAGCTGCCTTTCCTGTGATGAGACCGTCAGGATTGCCCCAAGCCCAGACCTGTAGCAGGTGTTGTCCCAGCTGTAACAGGACATGTCCTCTGAGCAGGTTGCTGGGGACTTTGCCTGGCAGGAGCCATTGTCTCATCACCTGGGCACGGCAGCCTAGGAGCCGAGGTAGGGGACAGAGGCGCAGGAGCTGGGCCCCATCAGGAGGCTGTGTTTATTCATTCATTTGTCAAAAACCAAAACCTGTGGAGCGCCTCCTCTCTCTAGACCCCACGCCTGGCGGCACGGCGCTGGACTAATACTAGATGAACAAAATCACACCTTAGCGGATATGGGGGGAGAGGAGGAACCAGCTCACGGCTGTGTGGGGGATGTGCGGTGAAGGAAATAGACGGAGCCAAGACATGGGGCGGGGGCGAGAGAAGCCTCCTGAAGGGCCTTCTGAGCAGGCCAGATGCTGCACTTGAGCCAGCCAGGCTGGGAACGGGAGGCAGAGCCTCCTGGTGGGTGACAGGGTGACGGACGCATGCAAGAGCCCAGAGGCCGGAATCTTCTAGGGCAAAGCTTCTTAAATTTCAGGGGGTAGACTCCCCTGAATATATAGCTTCCCCAGAGATTCTGGTTCAGCCAGTCTGGGCTGGGGCCCAAGGTTCTGCATGTCCCACAAACTCCAGGAGATGCTGCTGTTGCTGGTTCGGGATCTGCTCCATCCCACCCCGCTTACAGTCCTCCTGAGGGAAGCCCCCCACCTTCTTACAGCCACTGGTGCCATCTTCAAAGACAGATGCGCCGCCCTAGCTGAGGAGGTGGTGCAGTGTCTCCAAGCTTCCAAACCTGCAAACACTCCAGATGCCGAAGGCAGCCTGTGTTCTCTCCACACTCACTTTGCACAGTCCCACCCCCCTCCACAGAAATGAGGAGACTCGCTCACTGGAGCACTGTGGCTTGGGCACCACAGCCCTGCAGGCCCCCAGCATACCCCTCCCTGGGGGAGAGGGGCTCCTCCACCTTTTGCCTGTGATCCCTGGGGCAGGCTGCGGGGCACAGCTGCCCCCTCGGCTCTGTCCACCTCGCCCCCCATCATCTGATTACTTGAAGATGCAATGGTGCAGGCCAACAGCCTCGGCGAGGGCCGGCCTGGCAGGATAACCAGTGGTTAAAAGCTTGGACTCGGGAACAAGCAATCCCCAAGTTCAAACCTGCCCCTGTTCCTTCTTGGCGGAGCAGCCTTGCTCAAACAACTCAACCTCTCTAAGCTTCAGCTTCCTCGGTGGGTAGGTTGGAGGCCAAGTAAATGCGACGGCATAACTAGAGCCCTGAGCGTGCGCCTGGGCCATGAGCTGCGTGGGCAGGGAGGATGGTCGCTGGCGGCTCCCTTGCGGGACCCCTTCATTCACATCCGTTCATTTATCCCCCATTCCAGTCCAGGGAGCGGGGGTGAAGTCTGTGTCTGGGTCCCTCCCAGCCCTTCTGCTGCTCAGTTACTCCTTGTGCACCTCTGTCCACATTCCCCTGGTGAGGGCGCTGCACCTCAGGGAGTGAAGGAAGTGACCTAAGGCTGACCTGGCCCCATGGCTGGAATTTGAGCCTGAGGTTGTCTGTTTCCGGTCTCCACAGGGTCACCATGCCAGGGGTTTGGGGGTGCCAAACAAACTGGGCAGAACTGTCACCCACTCCCAGGAGCCAAGGGCAGACAGGGTACAGCCCAGAACAGGTTGGGGGGCTCGGGGCTTCCAGGGGTAGGGTGGAGTGCTGGGGTATCTCAGTCCAGAGGTGTCCAGAGTAGAGTGAAGCCACAGATGGGTCAACCCGTGAGCAACGTGGCTGCCCACCCGTGCTGGCTCTACGGGGGCGCAGGGAAGCAGGCAGGACCTTCCCTCGGGAGCTTTGTCTCTGGAGAGGCAGAGTCCAGACTCACAAGGAGGGAACCCACTCCAGAGCAGGCAGTGCGTGCTCGGGCTTCAGAAGAGCGTCCCGAGCGCTGGACATTTGGGCTGGGGCTGGAAGAAGAGGCTGAGTCCAGCCTTCGGCCAGGTACTGGCAGGGAAGTTGTGTGGTGTGTTCCAGGCAGACCCCGGGTCAGTGGGGAAGCTTCTCGTGAGGCACTGGAGAGCATGTCTGCGCCTGCTCCAGGCCCTGCGGGGTGGGTAACGTCCAAAGGGCACCTGAGACCCTCCAAGTGGGGAAGATCTCAGTTATTCCTCTAATCTGGCTCCCCAGCTGTGTGACCTTGGGAAAGTCACTTACACTCTCTGGTCCTCAGTTTTCTCCACTGCGAAATGGGGATAATAACAGTACAACCCGCCCCCCAAGGTCTGTGAACGAAGACAAGGCCTGCGGGCACACAGCACGTGTCTGACAGAGTCCGTGCTCAATGGCACCAAGTAAGTGGTGAGGGTGGAGACGGGTGTGGGAAGCAGCGAAAAGGCAGGTGTGTTCTGACAGCTGGGGAGGTGCCTGAGGCGTCCCCGCTTCCCTTCCTTGGACTTGGAGATCTCTCTCTTGGAGGGCCTGGGTGAGATCCAGAGATGGGCAGGTCTTGGCTGAAGACTCAAAACCACGCTTTGCAAACCCTGTCGACAGCGTGACAGTGTGGCCCGGCCCTGGGGAAGCACTCAATGAAAACTTGTTGAATTAATAGAGTGCCAAAAATAATTCTGCGAGGCGTTGAGGAGAGGGTGGAGATGCTGTGTTAAGGAAGCACCGATGTGAGTGGCGGGGCGGGGGTGGGGTGGGAGCTTCCTGCTCAGCAGTCTCTGGACCTTCAGGTGAGCAAGGCCGCACTCATGTTCCAGGAACTTCCCTCAAGAACCCAGGCAGAGAATAAAAATAGCTCTCCGGAGCCCAAAGCGCCCTTATGCAGTAGCCCAAGGGACACCGGCCTTGCAAAGTCGAGGTGGGGACGCCAGCTTCTTAATCACCGTAACGCCAGCTCGGCTCCTGTTTCCCACTCCCTACTGCCTACCTGGATTTCCTGATTGAGGGCGACTCCTAGATGGCATGAAAATGAGGGAGGGTGGGTAGGGCTGGGAGAAAGAAGATGGGAGGGAGGAAGAGGAGAGGGTAGGGGAGGAAGGAGGGGAGGAGAAAAAGGAGGAGGGGAGGGAGGACAAAGAGGAGAAGGAGGGAGGAGGAAGAGGGAGAGAAGGAGGAGAGAGAGGGAGGACAGAGAGAAGGAAGAGGAGGAGGAGGAGGAGGAGGGAGAAGCAGAAGAGGAGGAGGGAGGAGAACAGGGAGTGGGAGGGGGAGGTGGGAGAAGAGGGGGAGGCAGCGGCCTGGCGGCAGGGTGGGGCAGAGCCCTTGGAGAAGCTGCCGGGCTTCAGAATGAAGCTGCCACATGGCTGCTGGGGAGTCGGTGGGAGCACAAGGACATATATATCTATACTCGAGGGCTGTGGCGCCCACACACGCAGAACATTTGGAGGGCTAATAAATCCTGGGGAAGAGAGCTGGGCTCTGGCTCAGACTGAGGAAGAACCTGTTCTCCAGATTCATCCAGGAGCCCAGGGCTGCCCCCCCTTTTCACTTCGTCATGCTCTGGGCCGGAAGGTCCAAGCCAGTCACAGGCCAAGGGAAAAGGTCTGGGGTCGCCCACAGCACTAGGCAGCCAGAGGCCTGGGAGGACCGTACCTCTGGGTCAGGGCCAGTTTCAAAGGCACAGACAATACTTTCTGAACATTTCCCCCCTTTTCATTCTGCACCAGGGCCCCTGAAGCAGCTGCCCACCCCCCTGGCACACCAGCAACCACACTGGAGAGGAGCTGAGCAGGGCACAGGGGCTGCGCTGGCTTGTGGCCAGGGCCATCTTTTCATTGAAGCTGACGGGTATAAAAAATAAAGGTTTTAAAAACAAAAATGCTAATCCCCTCTTATTGTAGGATTCTAAACCTTGACTTTGGAACCAGAGAACTTGAATTAAAGTCCCGACCTTGCCATATCAAGCTGTGTGACCTTGGGCAAGTTGCTTTACCTCTCTGGGCCTTATTTTCCTCATCTATGAATTGGAGCTAATATCTAGAATTCATGTCAGAGGGTTGTTGTGGTAAATAAATGAGTTCGTACATGTAAAGTTCTTAGAATAGTGAATGTTTTCATTATTACTGAAAAAGACAAATTGTTATATACACCATGTTTGGTGTATATCCTATGCCCCCTGGGTTCTAGAAATATTTTCTTTAATTGATGTAACATGGCATTTGAAAATTGGATATGTTTCAGGAGTGCAGCAGGAATCCACATGTGTATACACAACATTAAGGTCACTGCTGAATCCAGTCCTGTCTTCACCACACCTTCGTCCTCTTTTACCCTATTTACCCAGCCTCCTTCCCCCTTCCTTTCTAATTGGCCTTATAGTCCACAAGTTTATTTTTGTTTTATTTAGTTCATCTGTTTCTTCTCTCTCTGTGCCACATGAGTGAAATCATGTAATATTTGTCTCTCTTCTGGCTTATTTCGCTAATCATAATCCTCTCTAGGTACATCAATGTTGTTGCAAATGGCAGGGTTTCATCTTTTGGGGGGAATAGCTGAATAGTATTCCAGCCTGGATACATAGTACATCTTCTTTTTTGTTCATCAGCCAATGGTCACTTAGGTGGTAGAAACATACTTTCATTTAATCTCATAATGGTATCATAAGCTACATATTATTGTTATTTTTACCCAAGTTTTTTTTACCAATGAGAAAACACAGGTACAGAGAGAATAAGTGACTTATGCAAGAAACACAGCTGACAAGTAGCAAAATTCAGCCACACCAGTTGCAAACACATCCAGCTCTTTTCTACCCCAGGGCCTTAGCACATGCCATTCCCTCTGCATGGAATATGTCTCCATATTCAAACAGGGCTGGCTTCATCTTTCCACTCAGTTTCCAGTTCACCAGTCCACGTCACCTCCTTAGAAATCCTCCCTGCCATCCCATGGGGGACATGATCTGATTTGCTTTTTAAGATCATTCTCATTGCTTAGTGGAGATATCATTACTTACACAGTATGTTCTTGCCCTGTTTCTACTAAGTCCCACCAGGCACCAGGCACCCCTGCATGACCATACGCGAACTATAATTCATCTGCTCACTCAACAGACATTGAGCTAAGAAGCGTGTGCAAAACCAAGACAAGAGGGATAATATGCTGCCCCACCAGGAGGTCACAGCCTGAGCCAGAAGCTCCTCTGGTGGTTTTTTCACGCTGAGAATATTTCACAGCCCACAGCTTTCTGTGAAGAGTGTGCTGCTCCAACAGGCGTCAGAGACCTGGGTTTGCATACCTGGTCTAACATGTGCTATGATGACCTTGGGCAAATTACTTAACATCTCTGACGCTGGCCTCTTCCTGCTCACCCCTCCATCTCATAGCACAGGGAAGTAGCCAGCACACATTTAGCGCTGACTGTCATTTGTTTACTGCCCCCTTTTCTTACTCCATCTATTCTTTAAGCTTTTTTTTCTTGTCTATTGCTCTATTTTTGTGCACATTGGAGAGAGACAGAGCAGTGGTTAGGCACTTGCACTCAGAGACCAATTCCACTGCTTTATTAGCTGTGTGACCACAGGAAGCTTGCTTGGCATCTCTGTGCCTTAATTGCCGCATCTGCAAAGTGAGACTAGCAACTCATAGAGCTCTTATACAGGTGAAATGAGCAAATTCAGGAAATGTAACTGGGCCAGCGACACCACGTAAATGTATAAAAATGATTCGCTCTTATCACTGATAGTATTAATCAATGAAGTGCTTACAGTGGGCTCAGGCCTAGATTAGATGAGGCAGGAGTACAGAGGCAGGAAGACACAGCCTAGCTACAGGGACAGCTTGCAGAGACGATCCTGGAAATGAACAGTTCAAGGCCAGCAGCGAACTGATTAGGTTTTGCAGATTCTCAAGTTTGCCGTCGGGACATGAGCTGCCGCTGCTATGGCTGGGCGGCCAGGGTCCGGAGCAGCCACACCCAGCCCCTCGGGCTGCGTGGACTGAGAGCGTGGACTGCTGGATGGATGGTATGGCATGGGGTGCTGGGGGCTCCCCACTAGCTGTGGTCATTCCACCTTTCCTGTCTTCTTTCCTGGGTCACTGGTTTGTCTATTCATTCAAGCCAAACTTCCTGAGTGTCCACAAAGCCAAAGATCCTGTCCTATGACCAGGAATTTCAACTGCAAGTAAGTATTGGTTCAACTAAGAAGGGCACGGGAGTGTCGGATACATCAGCAGGCCCACTGCCCCCTCCCCCTAAGCCCCCCGCCCGTGGCTGCAAAGGAGAGGACACAGGATTCATATGGTGTCGTTTTTAGAGCTGATGGATTTGAGAGCGGAGCGGGGTCCTTGGGTTCACTCTGGGAAAGGTTTCCCCAGAGCTCCCTTTGGCGGCACGCGGCAAGTTTCTCCACGAGACAGAGAGTTATGCTTAAAGAACAGGCTTATTAGAAAAGGGACAAGAAAATATAGGACACTTGCACAGACACAAGCAGGCAGAAAGAGCTGCCCCTCTGAGGGGGCAGGTTTGCTAAGAGAGAGGCCTGCCTGGTGCAGGTCACAGGCAGGCAGGCTGCTGCTCTGTAGAGTTGGTAAAGGAAAGCACCTGCATAGGCACAGGTGGGCAGAGTGCACCCCGGGCCAACAACCAACCCAGGAGGCTTCTGTTGCAGGCCCAGGCTGCCGGAGCGGCAGCGGCTTCCCCAGTCCACCGCTGTTGGGGAGATGCCCCAACCACAAGCAGTAGAGCCTCGAGTCAGAAATGCAAAAGGTGCAATCAAGTCCCCAGGGACGGCCCCGCCCGTCACACCCCAGCGGCCTCCCTCCCGGCTGCATGTTCCCTACAGCCAGTTAGTCCTAGGTGGGCTCACCAGTTCTCCCGAGGCACCTGGGCCTCTGTCCCTCCACTGTCCGCGGGAGCTGCGGTGGCTCCACGAGAATAGTTGAGTCCAGGAGTTAGTGTGGGACTTTGGGGTCTTCGTTTATGTTTCCAGATCACGGACTCCTTGAGATTTGCTGGTCAGAGGTTTATGGGGGATGGACTCTTGAGAGTCCCCTGGGGGCAGGGGAGCAGAGAGAGGTAGGGAGTAGGGGGAGAGAAGCAGGACTGGACAGAGGGAGGGTTGAGATGCGATGCATTTATCATGTGGACTCGGCCAGCCCCATGGGGATTCTGGAACTGAGATGCAGCTTGAAGATATCAGGCACGAAGGCAAGGAGGCCAGGCCAGCGAGCTCCCGCCTTGCCCAGCCACGGGATGTTTGATATATCTGGGGAGGAACATGGGCCCCGGAAGCTCCCTCACTGCGAGCTCCCTCCCTCCCTCGCTCAGCACGGCCGCTTTATCAACCAGAAGGGAAAAAAGAAAAGCCCAGAAGGAAAAATAGGAACCCTGAGCTTCCATGGGGCTAAATATAAGCCTGGTCAACTGCAGAGAAACCCAAAGCCAGAGACCACGGTGACTCCAACAAGCCCACTGCGGCGACGACTCCAGCTGATGCTGCAGAGCTGAGCACGGACAGATGCGCGGCTCCGGGCTCCCTGTGCAGACTCCGAAGAAAATGCCCTCATTGGTTCCATCAAAGGCTCTTACCCTTCTGACCGGTGCCCACACCATCAATTCCTGGTGCACGAATGGAGATCGAGGTCAGTTCTGAGCCCATGGCATTTTTATCTAAGTTTTGACAGCTCAGTCTCCGAGTTCCCTGCTCCCTGGCTCCCCCAGGAAGTGTGTGTGGAGCTCACTGGAGGGAAATAAGTATCAATGAACCAAATACTTTTTTCAACAAACATGGATGGATCATCTAGCATTTGCCAGGCACTGATTGTTGTAGTCACTGGGTCACAGATGTCAACCCCTTAATCCCAAAGGATTAAGATTTTTCAAAAGACCCAGTCTTCACTGTTGGGAGTCAGGGCTGGTAGTGACCAGGAGGAACACAAGGGAAGCTTTTTGGGTGTCTTTTCTTGATTGGGGTGCTGGTTACACAGGTGCACTCAGTTAAGGAGATTTCAGAGTTGTCTGCTTCGGATATAGTTCTCCGGATGTGTGTAACATTTTAATTTTTTTTAGTGTTAAAAAATTTTAAAGTCCTGAGTACTAGGATGACAGTCTCCTTTCCGGTGTGGGATTTTTAAAAACCCACTTTTCTTAAAATATGTCTAAGGAAGTGCCACAAATTCTAATTTTTTTCCATGATAATTACTTCGGTCAGTTTTTGAAATATTAAATCCCGTTTTTCAAAAGCCTTTCTCTTCACTCCCCCGACATGCTCTTGCCCAAACCGCAGGCATAGTTGGCTGCGAACCAGGTCCTGATGGAAAATAAAACCCACGAGTTCCCTGTCTTCCCGAAGCTGAAGTCCTAGGGGAGGAAAGCAGTCATTCCTTGGGCAAACAAAGAGAGATAAGGGTCCCCACTGGCCAGAGACTCTGTGGAGGAACCCTGGCAGGCCATGGGGACCAGACCAGAGCAGGGTAGTCGAGGAAGTTCCCTGAGAACTCGGCCTTTAAGTAGCCCTAGGTGGTGAGAAGAGCTTTCTAGGCAGCAGGAATGCAAGATGGCTCCACGGGTGAACAGGTGGTGGGTAATTTATGGGGAATACATAATAATGTAAAAGATACGAATAACAAAAATAAATATCTATTATATTAAAAAAAAAGATTAGGGACCAAAGAGAAAGGGCTGGAGCAGAGAGCAGAGGGAGAGAAGTGGTGAAAATGAAGCCGGGAGAGGCCAGCAAGGGACAGAAAAGGCAAAGCCTTTGTTTCCCACCCTGATTTGCACCTTCAGACTCCCTGGGGGAGGTTTGTAGAACTACAGGTGCCAGGAACCCCCCACTGTGGGCTGGGGCCCAGCAGGGTGTGCTTTAAAAACTCCCCTGGTGATTAAATGTGTCACCAGGGGGAGAGTCGGTGCTGTGGCGCTGGGAACCCCAAAGTTTCTTAATCTCCACGTGCACCCAAGTTGCCAGAGATGGCGGGTGACAGGGCCGGTCCTGACTCAGCAGGTGAGTTCTGCAGAGAGCTGTTCTCTGCAACCTTCCAGGTGATGTGGACATGCCGGGTCCAAGGACTACACTTTGAGTGGCAGGTTTCTGGGGGTGATAAGAAGGCGGATTTTTAAACAGCCCAAGAAGCATCGGAGAATATGAAGCAGAAGGATAGTACGAACTTATGGATGTTTTGAAGGGGTTACTTGGAAGACAATGAGGAAAAAGAGTTTGGAGGGATAAAAGGGGGGGGGTCTGAAGATAAGCAATGAGAATAAGAAGAGAAGGCTGAACGGCTTCTCCTACACATGGCCAGAGGGCTAGGGAGTCTGCGCACTGGGAGAGAAATTAGAAATTCACGGTGCCCAAGCCTTGATCTAGAATCCCTATCTGTGTCCTCTCACTAGATTCTCCCAACTACCCCATAGGGAATAATTCACCCAAGTAATGACTTTCAAATCCTATGCCCCAACCACAGGGAACATGGGGAGAACAAAGGAGGTTCAGATATAGAGAAGTATAGACTCAAAGTATATGCAGTTGGTGTAAATTCTAAGAAAATGTTCATTAGGGTCCTGACTCATTTGTTGCTGAGCAATAGTGCCCCGTTAGGTGGAAGAACACAGGGCGCCAGCCAGGATAGACAGAGGAGGGAGGTTTTCACTTGGAAGTTGGACCCCTCTGTCCCATTCCCTGCTTTGGGGATGCCATCCAACCCATCTCTACACCCCTGAAAAAGTCCTGAGTCAGCAAAGCACACAGTGAAGATGCTAGGGGATGAGGGGCATACCTTCCCTGCCCACTCTCTGCCATGGTGTTGGGCTGTGGGACAGCTTGCTTCCACCTGCCCACTGAGAGAAGTTGGCTGACTTGGGCATTTGATCATTTGCAAAGTCCCAGCATTTGTCCCTCCACCTTCAGAGAATCTACATTCCAGCTTGTCTGGAAACTCATTGACCCAGGAAAGAAATAGGAGACTGTTTTTGCAAAACAAAAATAACCCAAACTTGCTATCATAGAATGGATTTTTAATGACATGTGTTATCTGTATATAATATAATGGATTATATTATACTACATCATCACATAATGTAGTTTTATGCTTTTCTGTCAACAGCAGAGAACAGATACTGAGTGAGGTTCCAACTGGATCTGAAAGTCAGAGCCTGCCAGAGGACATACGGCTGACTCTCACGGCATTTTGGAAAGATTGACAATCATAGTCAACATTTAAAAACTGCATGAGTTCACCCCAAAATCTGGATTTCTGACCTCTTCAAAAAAAATCAGAGGAGTTGGAAACCATGGGCCCATGTTCCTGTAGCAGGTTCCTATAGCAGGTCATGTCGTCCCTAGTTTGCTGCAGTCCCCCCGACAAGCACCCATGCCCTTTCCCTGTGTGTCACCCACCTGGCTCTGTAGGCACCAGAGCTCGTGACACTTGTCTGCAGATTCCAGAGCCCATTGTTTGCCCCACGAGGTCCCAGGTCCACAAGTTGGGAACAAAAGACCAACTCTTTATCTGGGACTTAAAAGCAGATCAGAAGCCGTGCAGATCAAAAGATCTTAGTCATAGCTCAAAGGAGGACTCTACAAAAGCGAGCGCTAAACGTGGACGGAGCAGGCACTTCCCGCCAGGGTTCTCTAATCTCGGTGGTCTCTGGTTCTCCAAGTGGGTGAGTCGTGCACACAACTACTTTGAGATTTTGATCTCTTCAAGAAAAGCACAGTAAGTCCCTCAAATAGCAAGAGACATGGTGTGTGACTCTATCCGGTGTGTGCAACTACTCTGATTAAAGCCTGATAGGTAGCAAATAGGTTCAGGTGTATGTTCCATCATGGCCATGTAAGCCAAAAGTCTCTCAAATATAGCTGTCTTCACAGAGGGGGAAGCCGGAGTGATACTGGACTAGGATTGGAGATAGCAGTACAAATTCATGCAAGTTTAATATAGATACAGGCAGATACATACAGAAACAATTATAGATGTGTCTGCACACCTGGCTTGGTACAGCCTTCCCCGGGTGTTCATGGGGTGTTAGTTCTAGGGCTCCAGCAGATACCAAAATCCTCCAATGTTCAAGTCCCTTATAGAAGAGTGTGCACATTTGGATGTAACCTACGCACATCTCTTAATTGTCTCTAGATGATGTATAGTACCTAATACAATGTAAATGCAAATGCTATGTAAATGGTTACAATACTATATTGCTTAGGGAAGTGGCCAGGGGAAGTGTCTACGTGCTCAGTGCAGATACAACCATCGCAAGCCTAACTATAGGGTAGGGGCTTGTTACCCATGGTTAACTGGCTGCACAGATGCACAGCCTGAGAACAGGGAGGGCTGACCGTTCACTCACTATGTTTCCAAACTCTGCATACCAGAAAGGGGCTGGGGGCTTCAAGGCACCAGCTTCCTACAGCTATAAGCACAATCAGCCCTCAGAGCTTGGTTTCTGAGCCCCACCTGCAGCACAAGGCACCCCAGAGTCTTGGAGACATGACTTCCAGGGTAAGGGCAGGGACAATTCCAGATGATCGTCGAAGGGGAAGTCAAGAGAGTAAGGGAGAGTTCAAGACACAAAATGTTGGTTATTGTGGCTATGTCAACGGGACAGAGGCTTCAACTCAAAGAGCTCCCAGTGGCAAAAGCTGTAACAATTTGAGCAGCAAAATAATAATGTAGTGATGGATTATAACCCAAAGTATAAAATAAATATCTAGGAGTCCATACTTTAGTAAACAAATGAGTGAATAAATAAATAAATAGGGGCAAATTGACAAATCTCCTGTACAGAAGAATTTAAAATAATTTATAGCCATCCTGCCACCTCAGGGAAGGGGTGAAGCCAAAGTCCCCCCTCCTTTGGTGTGGGCTGGCTGTGCGCATAGTGACTTCTTCCAAAGAGTGGAGTCTAGAAAGGGAGAAAAAATAACTCTGTCCTAGAGCAACCTGACAAATGCCACCTCAGCCAGGTGATCAAGGTCAACGTCAAGGTCAATGTCAAGGTCCTAGCATGTTTCCTTGATAGAATGTGGTGAGCGTGGCACTCCCTGTAGGTCTTGCTCTCAGAAACCCATAACTCGCTGATGTAATCATCAGAAAAACATCAGATGAAGCCAAGCTGAGGGAGATTCTACAGAATACCTGGCCAGTTCTTCTCCAAATTATCAAGGTCAAAGGAAACAGAAAATCTGAGAAACTGCCACAGTCTAAAGCTGAAGGAACAGTGATGACTAAACATAATAGGGTGTCCTGGATGGGATCCTGGAACAGGAAAAGGATATTAAATAAAAACTAAGGAATCACAAAGATGAACTAAGGGGCTTAGTTAGTAATAATGTATCAATATTGAGTCATTTGGAACAAATGTATCACATGAATGTAAGATCTTAACAACAGGGAAATGTGGGGTGTAGAGAAATGTGGGGTTACAGAACACTCTGTACTGTCTTTTTAGCCTTTCTGTAAATATAAAACCACTCTAAATAAAAGATTTATTTAAAGTAGGCTCATCTTCAAGGGACCATGGAGATGGATCACGGGTGAATTGGTGGTGGGCTACCCAAGGGGAATACAAAATGTAAAAGACATAAATAACAATAAAAATATATAAAAAAAATAAAAAAAATAAAGTAGGCTCATCTTGGGATCCGGTAATTTCAATTCTGGAAATGCCATAATAAGGAAATTATTATGAAGGTGTGCAAGAAATTAATTACAATGATGTGTGTGTTTATTGTTTGGTGTTTCTAACTGAAAACAAATCTTCAATAACAGGTGATGAACTAATTAAATCATGGCACGTCAGACACCCAGAACGGTCCAGTCATGAAGCAGTGCAGTAAAATATTTGTTGGTATAGAGAAGATGGCATGAAAAAGTATGTTACTGAAACTGGACCATGGAATCCCATTTTGGTTAAAAATAAGGGATAGCTACAGCATAGAAAATGTAAATATATACACCTTCATGTAGTGAGGATAATTATTACTTGCTACTTGTAAACTAATTTATATTTTCTAATTTTTCCATAGTGAATAATACATTGTTTCTATAAGAAAGGAGGAAAACAATGATAGGAAAATGGAATTTTTTTAATAGAAAGAAAACAGGGGCCTCCCCGGTGGCACAGCGGTTAGGCGCTGCGCTGTGGAGCTGTCGGCAACGGCGACGCGAGTTCGACGCCTGGCCGGGGAGAATCCCACATGGCACGGCAGACCTCTCCTGCCTCGCCCGCTGCTCCCCTCAGCAGTGTATTTCTGATCTGCCTGTTCTGCTCCCCACTCTGTCTCTGGTGAACCCTCTCGCCGCCCCATGCCTCTGGCCTGTACCCCAGCCTGTATGTATAAATAAAAAAATAAAAAATAATAAAATAAATAAAAGAGAGGGAACTTTAAAAAAAAAAAAAAGAAAACAGGTCCCTAGGCACAGGTTGTCAACTGGGCTTGACCAAGAATGACAGGAAAACCCTAAACTGTTTTTCCTTGGAGGGACATGACTGCCCTCCAGGGTGGAGAAATGGCCATTGGTTATTATTGAAGAGCGGTTACTCATATTTTTCCTTTACACCCATGATGACAGAACGCGCTGCACACACAGAACTTCCCTTCATCCCTTTCTCATCGCCACCAGGAGA
This sequence comes from Scalopus aquaticus, assembly GCA_004024925.1. Classification (NCBI taxonomy): domain Eukaryota; kingdom Metazoa; phylum Chordata; class Mammalia; order Eulipotyphla; family Talpidae; genus Scalopus; species Scalopus aquaticus. The sequence continues at coordinate 22,446 of PVIJ01005934.1, read as the reverse complement.
GCCCAGGAGATCCTTCTGGCACAGAGGTTTTGTGGCTGACTATGTCTGGGACCCAGAACAAAAAAATTCTTGGGGACAGTTACCAAAATGAAGAGACATCCTCCAGACTGGGAGGAAATATTTGTACTCCATACAACTGACAGTGGACTGATTTCAAAGATCTACAGAGCTCACATGACTCAACAAAAACAAAGCAAACAATCCAGTTAAAAAAATGTGCAGACAAGCTAAAAAGATACTTCTCCAAAGAGGAAATGCAAACAGCCAACAGGTACATGAAAAAATGCTCAACCTCACTTATCATCAGGGAAATGCAATCAAAACCACAATGAGATACCATCTCACACTGGTGAGAATGACCCATATTAAAAAAAATAAAAACTGGCAAAAACACATGCTGGTGAGTATGTGGAGAAGAAGGAAACCTCTTAAACTGCTGGTGGGAACTCAAGCTGGTCCAGCCACGATGGAAAGCTGTGTCGAGGTTCCTCAAACTACTAAAAATGGAGCTTCCATATGATCCAGGAATTACACTTCTAGGAATCTACCCAAAGGACACAAAAACATTAATTCAAAAGGATACCTGCACTCCTATGCATATTGCAGCACTATTCCCAATAGCTAAGATATGGAAACAACCTAAAATGCCCCAAAACAGATGACTGGATCAAGAAGATGTGGTACATATACAGAATGGAATACTACTCGGCAATCAAAAAAAGATAAACTCATGCCATTCACAGCACCATGGATGGAGCTAGAGGTATTATGCTCAGTAAAATAAGGCAGGAGGAAAAAGAAAAATATCAGATGGTATCAATTATAGGAGGTATATAGGGAAGTCAAACAAAGGGGCCCCCCGAAAGACAAAACTTTCAGGCAAACTGTAGATCTGAGGTATAGAGCAGGGGAGGGGAAGAGAGAGGAGTCAAAACAGGGGAGGGAAGAGCACAAGGGATGATGGTGACAGTTCACCGGTGATATGGCGGTAGGAGATTTACAAGGACTACACCTGAGAGGAGAGATCAAATATTGTACAAAAATGAATAATGATGTAAGAAATTTAAGTGTAAGAATAAAAAAAGACAAACACCAGAACAGTACAACACAAGAGAATTTCAAAAACAAACCAAAAAGCAGAACATTCCAAAATGGTTCTCATGGGTGGAGAGGTTCTAGAATTTTCCAGAGCTGTTCTACCCATGGTCTATGGCTATCCATTACCCTGTGCTCCCTTTTTAAGGTGACTGTCAGAGGCCTGGGTCTCAGAGGCTGCAGTGTGTCAGAGGTCTGCCCCCTCACCAAGTCCCAGATTGTCGTGCACTCTGGCTGTGGTGTCTACAGAGACTTGCCCTGCCTGGTGGCAGCAGGTTCCCAACAAACCCCAGGTGATCGAGTGAGGGAGTGAGTGGATGGATGCACCCTCAGTTTGGCCTGCCCTGTGTCCTCCTCCATCTACAGCTTTAAGTCGAGGGGCCTCGCTCCCTGCAGCCCTGCAGTCCTACCTCCAGCCCCGCAGCCCCAGGCTGCCCACCCGTGAGCAGCTTCAGGGCAGGGCCTAGGGTTTAAGGAGATCTGGAGCAGGGCAGGCACCAGCACTCTTGCTCACTCTCGGGTCATATTCTGTGCAGCAGGACTGAGGACCAGCACTGTGGCTACATTCCCAGCTCATGCCGCTGATTGGAGGGCAGGTGTAGGTGAGGGCCACTCACAGACCCTAAATGGGCAGCAGACTCCAAATGAGTGTGGAGCCCTTCGTGGTGCAGGGCATCACTTCTTGGGGACTTGGGCATCAAGTCATCTCATAGGCACCAAGCAGCCCCTCTCCTCCCCTCAGTGGTGTTTTGACGATCCGGATTTTATCATTGAAAGCAAATTGAGGGTCTCCCTGGTGGTGCAAGGGGTTAAGTCTCAGCACTATGAAGCTATCCGTAGCCACTGCAGCACGAGTTTGATACCTGGCCAGGGAGCTCGCACATGGCGCGGCAGACCTCTCCTGCCTCGCCCGCTGCTCCCCTCAGCAGTGTGTTTCAGTAGATCTGCCTGCTCTGCTCCCCACTCTGTCTCTGGTGAATCCTCTCACCCTCCACACTTCTGGCCTACACCCCAGCTTGTATGCAAAAATAAATAAATCTTTTTTTTAAAAAAAGAAAGCTAATTGAATTATTGAGACAGGGTAGTAGTTGCCGTGTACACTGAGGAGTAATGGGGATTAAGCCTTCAATTGTTCACTTACAAGGACATCAGAGAGAAAGGGTAGGGCAAGCATTATGAAGGAGCCCATAGATCTCGAAACAGCCTCCGGGATCTCAAAACCTCCACCTATTCCCAGCAAGCCAGCCTTCTTTCCAGAGAACAGGTCAGGGGTATCTGCAGAGATAACAGCCCTATTACCACAGCCCCTGAGCTGCTCCTTTGCAGCTCTTATCTCAACTGTAATTGATTAATTTTTTGTGCACAGCTGGGTTTCTGGTGAGGAAGAAGTGTAATTTTGTTTTCTGCAAGAGAAACAGTTGATGTATAACTCAGGAAGGGCTGCAAGTTCAGAGGACAAATTTACAGAAGGAGACTGAGACGCACAGTTGTGGAGGCCTCGCAGGCAAACTGGGTCATTGTGAGGGCAATGATCACCCCTTAGATGGAAGTCACCCCCAAAGCAGAACTAGAGGTGAGGTCCCTGAAAGAGAAAGCTAATCAAGGATCGGTGGTGACAGGGAACGCTCCTGACCTTGCCATGTAAGTGGCAAACTTGAACTTGAATCTGTAGATACATACTTCTTATTTCACTGTCATGCAAAATTCACATCCTCCTAGTGCCAGTGAAGCTTGTCAATTAGAATGATGACCCTGGTTCAAATCCTGGCTCTATTACTGATAGCTGTGACCTAGGAGGGTCACCTCTGCAAGCCTCAGTTTCCTCATCTGTAAAATGGGGATAAGCCTACTATTTACCTCTGAGAGTTATTATGGATTAGAGTAACTGTATGAAACAGGATCAGAATAAAATCCAGTCCATAAATTGCTAAATCATCCTGTAAGTGTTAGCTCTTTTTATTATTCACACCTTAAAAGATCCCAGCAGCTTGGGTAAAAATTGCCCTACTCTGGAGACAGATCCAGCCGCTGTCAGCCAGGAATAGCGAACTGAGATCACTCTGGGGTTTTCCTACCCCTGTAGGCAGGTGGGGGCGTGGTGGTGGGTGGCAACTGGAGGCCTATGTTGAACTGGCATCTAGGTGGCCGCTGACGCTGCAGCCTTCAGGGAGCACCTCTGGGCTCCAGTTTGGGCAGTGAGTCTGGAGAAATCTCCACTCTTTGAACCCCAGGAAGCAACCTAAAAGCTGAGGAAGAGACGTAGGAAAAAACAAACTCCCTGCTAAACTGGCAGGTGGAGGTCTAGGAAGTGGCCTCTGGAGGGCGCTCTCGAGAAATCGTTCTTTGGCTTAGCCTCCTTGCGACACACCCATCCTTCCTCACAGGCACAGGGGGCCAGTAACCACCTGGCACCACTTTCTCCCCAATGCCTGGCACCCGGGAGCTGTTGGTGTCTATCACTGGAATGCAAGAATGAAAGCACGAGTGAAGAAGTGCAATATATTTCTCAAAATCTTTTAATACTAGTGCCTTATTTAATAACCAATTATGAGCGCCGTGAAATGTGCCAGCTAAGAGTCCTATTTCTAATTTTGTCAGATGAAGTGGCACAGGGCTCATAACTGGTAGCAATCCGGGGCTCAGAATCCTTGTTGCTCCCTCTCCCAAAGTCTGTTGCTTCTAAAGTAGCTTTGACTTGTTTGTTTTGCCAGGAGTTAAGGACAGTATGGTTTCATCGCCACCATCCGCCTGGACTTTGCTGGAGTGTATAAAGTCACTTGACCTCCTTGCCAAGCATCCTCTGGCTATAAAGACAATTATCTCCTCCAGTGCCCTGGAACCTGGACCTTCTGTCCACCCAAGCAGACAGACTTCTCCATCAGCCTGTGGGCAGCATTAATGAGCAGTGGCTGGGAACCCTACGGCTTTGGCACAGGCAGTTCTGTTGCCGGCAGTGATGGTGTGATGTCCCTTCACGCTGGCTAATTCAGGGGATTTCTCATTCCCAAGCCAAGGGTATGCTGGCCCAGCTGCCTGGGAGGAGACACTCTCTGGTGCCTTCTTCCTAAGCTAAGAAGTTTCTAAGCTAAGAGTTTGCAGATAAGCAAAAGGAAGCAACTTTACTACCAAAATTCACCTCCTGCTACCAACCGATGATCAGGTGCACAGACTAGGTTTGTGGGAAGAACACATCTTTTCAGCTGCAGCGAATGTTCTCAAAGGGAAATAAGGCAAGAGCAGTTTGCTAGGAAAGCACATTTCAGCAGCTGAGGAAGAGGCTGGAGATCAGATGGATGGACAAGAGCCCTGAAAACTCTTGATTCAAGGGTCTTTCTCCCCAGCCACACTGTCCGAGGCGTGCATCTCAGATGCAGGGTCTGGCAGTGAGTGGCAACTTCCCCTTTCGAGATCCCCCGGCATCATTGGTGGGCACTCAAACACATCTGTTGGCTGAAGGAGGCATGTCATTTTGCCTCTCTGGTTCTCAGCTTTCTCAAGCAGAAACTGAATGGGAACCAGAGCCGAGGAACAACCAAATCTTGGCCCCTGTCTCCTTACCAATAATAGTGTAACTTCTGAAATGTGCAAGTGATGTCCTTTTTATTTTTATAAATTAGGGCAGGTTCTATTCTCACTCAGTGGCATTCTGTTGTACTTCCCTGAGTGGGGTGAAAAGAAGAAGGGGCTCAAGCAACCCTATTGTGAGCCCTTTGGCAGATAAAAAACTGTGATACCTGTGGGTTCCAGTGAGTTAGCCGCCAGGGGCAGAGGCAGGAGCCCAGTGCTCAAGTCTACACCCTTCACGAGCCATCAAGTAGAAGCACAGGTCAAAGATAACCAGGGACTCAACATCAGCGTTGGAGAACCCTGAGGTCATTCAAACTAATTCTCTCATTACATGAAGAAGGAAGCAGGACTCCCCCAAATGGCCTTGCTCCCCCCTTCCAGGGACAGAGGACTTTAGAGGTAGAGCTGAGACAAGAGCCAAGATTCTGGCTCTTCAAATGGAGAAAGATGTCAAATATTCCCCTGACACCTCCACGATCTTTAAATTCAAGGGACAAAGACTCCTGGACTTGGGTCGAGACCCCCCTCCAGTGGGACCAAGACCTGAAAGGCCAGGTCTACGCAAGTAACCATCCAAATGCTCCAGGAGCTGGACCCTGGGCCCGGAACGGACTTGGCATCCAACGACCGAATGGACGTGTCACCGTCTTCCTGCTGCCGTCCAGGGCTTCTAACCAAAGGCCTTTGTTCAGTTTCCTCTAACACACTGGAGTCACCTCTTCTTTATTCTTCCCATTCCATCCTGGGAGCTTAGACTCTTTTTCCTAATCCATTTCATTTTTCAGGATTATTGTTTGGCTCGTTCTGGCTTAGATTGTACCCAAATTTCTTAGGACTGACTCAAAGGAAAAAGCATTTTGTTAAAATAGCTGCGTTGCTTTTAAACAATTTGTCCTCCTACTCACTTTTTCTTTTTGGAAGACAGAAACTGAATATAGATTTGTGGGAGAGAGATAAAGAAGGAACCAGAGAACAGGGGTAGAAAGGAAGAAGGGGAGAGGAGAGAGAGGAAGGGGGAAGGGGGAAGGGGGAAGAGAGAGAGGGGTAGAAAGAGAGGAGAAGAGGGGGACAGCACTGGAAGGCACGTGAGCCCCCAGGGTGGTGCGAGGAAATTAACCAGGACCCTTATCCATTTCTGGATGTCTACAGCGTGAGCCAAGACTGGGCCTAGTTTATGTCCAAAGGGAATGGGTGCCAGCTCCCCGCTGGTCCACTGCTCCACTCACCTGCTTCAGTTAATAAGGGGGAGGGCCTGCATCCAGGGTTCTCTGGCCCCAGGCCTGCACCCAGGGCTTAACCCAGAAGAGATGGGCACGGACCACACTCAACATGGAGATGCTACTGACTCTGTTTCCCATTCATGACTCCTCAAGAAGAACGATTGACAAATCCGCTATTGCGCACAGCGGGAGGACAGTCCATGCATATGCAAGTCCCTCCTTTCCGGAGCTAAACTTAGCTGCCACCTTGCTCATCCTGCATGCCTTCCACCTCCACGCACTCCGTTATCCATTCCACCTGTGCCCAGGAACCTGTGTGGTCCTCACCTCTGTGTCCTCACCTCGTCAATAACCACCTCTCATTTACCTTCATCTCTTTCATCCTGAAACTCTATTCTGCCTCCCCTGGAAGGGAATATATCCACCTTAACCCTTGCCTCCATGCCCATGCTGTCTTCAGTTTCTCAGTGATAACAACAGATCACCCTTAGAAGGCACAGAGGGATTAAGTAACTTTTCCCAGGTCACACAGCCAGGAAGTGGTAGAAGCAACATTCACCCCACAGCAGTCAGGCCCCTGGGCCATACTTTTAATCACAAAACCTTCATAACCACCCCACGCATCTGGCCTTCACCAGCACAGGTTTCCTAAGGAGGAGCCTGAAATGGTCTGGCTTCAGACCCAGGTCTTTCCAAGGGCCTTGCCTTCTCTGAAAGGCTACTGCTCCCCCCCTCAACCCTTGACTGTTTAAGCTGATATGGTTTATACTCAGTTGCCAAGATAAAAGAGCATGCACATTTCCTGGAGGGCAGCCTTTGCAAGCACTGTCACGCCATGGCCACCAAAAGCACAGTGGACAGGGCAGGAGAATGGCCAGCAGCGGTGCCAGGTGATGCAGCCCACCCTTCTGCCAGGTATTCTGAGTGTCACCCTGGATCAAGTCCGACCAGCTGCACGAGCTACAGTGTGTCAACAGGGACAACTAACAAGGCCTCATGGAGAATGAACCATATGCCAAAACTATGCTAAATGCTTTATCCATTGGTATCTCATGTAATTTCCATGCCAAACCCAAAAGGGCCTCTAAGGGGGTTACTGCTATTTTGCCCATTTACAGAGAAAGAACCTAAGTACCAGGAAAGCAAAGGGACATGCCCACAGCCACATGGCAGGGGGCCAGACCAGGGCTGATCCGGGACCTTGCCACGCCCTCAGCACCATGCTCTATGGCTTTGGGGACCCTGCCCCAGTCCATGCTGGAGACACCATGTTTTGTTAGGTGAAGCAGCATCCCCTTAGGAAGACACATTCCTATCTGATCTTGGCACCAAGGAGCGTGTCTATAAATTCTAAAATTTGTTTGAGTTACTATTTATCGAACAGTTACTAAGTGGCTGGTGCTGTGATAAACACTTTATGCATATTATTTCATTTTATTCTCAAAATAACCCCATGACTGTAATTATTTTCTCTATTACAGGTGAAGAAATTCAAATGCTGAGAGATCAGTTTCACCAGGGACAAGCCACAGACCCTGCGTGTGAGCCCAGACTGGTGCCCGAAGGCCGGCAGGGGTGTGGGCTTCTCTGCGCGATGAGCAGAGGGACAAGCCGCTGGCCAGGCTTCCCTTAGTCGAGGGGCTCCGAGGGAGCAGGGGACAGGGGGCCTTATGAGCCACCAGGGGCATATTTAGACACAGGCTTGCCTCTGTCCCCATCTTTTTCTTAGTCCAACTTAAAAATGGCCTTTTCTGTTTTGTGTAATTAGAAACCTGTTAGATCCTTTCTGAAACAGAATGCGTGTATGTCAACGAATACATGAAACATGAAGTAGGACTTCTGACACATAGTAGGCCCTCATTATATCTATAATGACTTGTCCTAGCCACCCGCTGCCTTACTCGATTCCAAGCCTTGGAATCCCCTAGGACGATGCTTCCCACTGTGCTTAGTCAATGCCCCAAATCGCTCTCTGCAGTTGAGATTTCTCTCCTAATAAAAATAGCCAACATTATTGAATGCTTCCCTTGTCCTTGGTACTATTCTAAGGCACTTCCAAGACTTAGCTCAGTACCCACAACAACTCCACTAGGTGCCATTGCCCCTATTACAGACAAGGAAACTGAGGCTCAGGGGTAATGGGATTGGAATCAGGCCCTACAGTTCACAGGCAGTGAGTCAGATCTGCAAACACAGGCAGTCCGGCTCCGTAGACAGAGCCCTTAACCCCCCTGCTGTGTCCCCAGAGCTGTAAGGGTCTTGGGGCCTCTTCGTGGGCTGAGCCCAGGGGCTCTCTGAGCTCTGCAGGTAGTTCTGCAGGTGAGGACTGAGGCTGAAGTGTTTCCCACAGGTGGGTTGCCGCCCATCGCGTTGATGGCTCAGGCCCACAGGCTCATCAAACCCTTCTGAAATGCAAGGCTCCCACTCTTGTCAAATTGAGCCGGCTTTGCAGATTTCACTTTCAATCCTGCCAACTTGAAAGTTTTAGCATTTCAGCTGTTTCAGAATTATAAAAGCCTACAAATGCTAAGGTGCTTTTTTTAGAGTTAAAAAAAAATGTGTCTTTTCCCCACCATCACATAACAATCTGAAGGGGGTTTTTGCAGATTCTTGCCAAATGCGTATTTTTAAAGATTGCATTTGGCCAAAGCCCAGAAGTGGAAAATCTGGGAGGAACGTTGAGGAAGTTCTCAGGCACATTCAAAGAGGAGAGGGGAAGCTCTTTCCTCTCTGCAGGGCCCTCACCTGCCAGGGTGGATGCTGTTTATTTCAGCTTCCTTGTTACCTTTGGTGACAGAGTGTTTCCTTGGGACTCTGACACTTCGGCTGTTGGGTGGCCCAAGGACATTGGGATGGCGCACTGGCCAGGGAAGACCACCCGTGCTGCAAGGGGCGCTCCCAGCTCAGCAGTTGTTGCCTGAGATGGATGGCCCCTCCATGGACAAAGTGATTGCACCAATTGCATCAGGTGCCAGCTCAATCCTCACTAATTAAGTGTCGTGTATGTGTGTGTGTGTGTGTGTGTGTGTGTGTGTGTGTGTGTGTGTATGTGTGTGTGTGTGACAGACTCTCCCCCAGTGTGAATCAGCTCAATCATCATTTTGCAGTGTTTCAGCTTCAGATTGCAAACATCCACCAACAAATAGGAGTCTTGCTTTCTAACGAGCTAGAGATGTGTGGGAAATAGAATCACTCGCAGTAGTAGTGAGCCACAGATGTTCCATGGAGACAGCAGGCTGTGCCAAGTGCCGATGACACGTGTGGCCACGAGACAGGATGCAGAATCTTGCCATGGAAGTGCTGCCCACATTGTCAGAAGATGAAGGGGTGAAGACAGGTGGACGGATTCTGGTTTCTTCTTCCAAAGGCCTGACCTGTGTAGCTGCACGGTGAATCTCTGGAAGAGGCCCGAGAGCTGAATGCTCGCCAAGGCCTTCACTAGCACAGCAAGGGGAATCTCAGAGACCTGGGTTCAAATCCTAGCTCCAACACTGACTGAGGGATGGGTCACTTAACCTTTCAGGAGCTCAGTTTTCTCCTCTGTAAAAGGGGATCATAATAGGACTTTCCTACTGGGTTTTGTGAGGATTAAAGGGGAGCGTAAACAAAACTCAGTGCCCGCTCATGCAAATGCTCCATCAGTCATAGCTATCACCACCACTGTTTTTATCTCTATAATTCCAGAGAACTTATCCTGGCTTTGCTAAATTTTATTTCTTTCTTGGTACATGAGAGTAATCATGCCTATTTCACAGAGCTAAATGTTTATGAAGTCCAAGATGGTGCTCAGCACATAGAACCTCAATAAAAGTGAGGTCATTTTCCTTTTCTCCTGGGGACCTCTCAATCTGCCTTTAAAGCAGCACCGAATTTAATTATGGAGGATCCATATTTGCCCAGTGCTATGCAGATTCCCTCACCACGGTGAAGTCAAGAAGCATCACGTTCTAGATAAAGGACTTTGGTGTGACTTTCATCGTGTTCAGAGCAGCGCCCCCTCGTGGCTGGCACGGAGTGGCGACAGAGGGTGCGCCTGACAACTGAAACTCAGGACTCACAACTGTGCTTCCTGCCTGTTCTAGGGAGTCTCTTTTCAAAGCAAAAGTCTTTGAATTTATTTGGGGGGTCTTTTGTTTTAATAATGCAGACATTTGCCTGGGACCCACCCTACTTCCCAGCAATAGTCTTTCAACAGGATACTAGTCTGTCCACATCGATGAAATCATAACCCTAACCTCCGTTGATCCAGCAACCTCACTTTGGTAATCTAGTCTACATAATATCCATCTATAAAGATAAAGGTTCCAGTACTAGGACACATGTATAAGCATGACCAAAACCAAAGTAAAAGAAACAGGAAACAAATAGCCCACCCAAAGGAAAATAGTTGAATATACTGAAATGATTCATTCTGATGGCATAGTCAGTAACTATTAAAAAAAATGAATTAGATCTGTGCTTATTGTACTGAAGGGCAGACTAATATATCCCAGTCTGATTCATTCTTTTAAAAAATCAGTCTCCTGGGCCTCCCTGGTGGTGCAAGGGGTTAAGTCTCAGTACTAAGAAGCTATCTGCAGCCACTGCAGCATGAGTTCGATCCCTGCAAGGGAGCTTCCCGCATGGCGTAGCAGATCTCTCCTGTCTAGCCCGCTGCTCCCCTCAGCAGTGTACTTCAGTAGATCCTCATGTTCTGCTCCCTACTCTGTCTCTGGTGAATCCTCTCACCTCCCACACCCCTGGCCTACACCCCAGTTCTTGCATGCATAAATAAATAATTCTTAAAAAAAATCAGTCTCCCCCCAGCCATGTGCATGCATTTGTGTGTGTCTTGAGGGTGGAGAGGGAAGTGAAGGAAACATAGGTAGCCGTCAACACTGGCTTCTTTGGAGCAGGAGGGGTGGGAATTGCACAGGTATGTTATTACTTCTTTTTCTACTTTTGAATCATTTTCACCAGTTACAATAAACACAGGTTACTCTTACACTTTTTGAAAGAGAAACATTCTATATTTTCAGGCTTAAGAAAAAAATAATGGTGTGAGGTAACCTTGTGATATAGATCACATAAAGAAGACAGGATTTTCTTCCTACTCTGAATCACTGCAGGAAGGGGTCACACCTTTTCATTGTTGTGTGTCTAAGACACACAGCACTTTCTACCCGGAGAAAAGATTTGATGAGCGTGAAAGGCATGTGTGAGCAGCTTCCACTCATTCAGCCTTAGGAAATCTGGCTTTTCCTTAATTTTGTTGAACCTGAAGTGCATTGGCCCTCAGATGCATTTTCTGATGGTGATATCACTTAGCTAATTCTTTACCACAGGGCTGTCTTCTGGAACTTTTCCTTTTCAGTGATTTTATCAACGACTTGGTGAGAATCAACGGGGCAAGCGAGTCGTCACACAGGCCGATGACACTGGGAGGTCTGGTGGCATTGCTGGATGGCGTTTAGGATTCTGAAAGGGATCTCTTCACGTTCAAACATGCCAATCCGAACCAGATGAAAATTTAAATCTGGGTTAAAAAGTCCCAAGAGCAAAAACGAATCGCTCAAAATGACATTTGGCTAGCTGCCTTCAAGCAGTTCTTAAAAAATACATAAAAACCAGAAAGAGAGGAAAACTGAACGCCTAAAAATTGAAGACTGAGAGACAACTTAATGGCACAATCTTGGAAGAAACAACACCAACTATAAATGCAGTTGGAGACAAAATGAGAAAATAGAGAAGAAAAAGGACTTGGAAGAAAATAAACTGATCACACTGTTCAACTCTGAACAAAAACATTTATACATTTCCATGAAGTGAATGATTTTCTAGGAAACAAAAATGAATCTAGAAAATGGCCTGATAAAGACCAAAAAAGACTTGACAAGAGTTGTCAATGAACTACTTTCAAAAAGGCCCCAGGCCCAGAAGGTTTTATATGAAAATTTCCATGCTGAATAATCTATTTCAGAGCCAAAAAAAAAAAAATCATTTATTAAGCTACTAAAATGCTCTGATATCAAAATTTAACAAAAAGTATCATACAAAAGGCAGACTACAAATTTTATTGATAAATACAGAGAAAATCTTAAGTTATGTATTAACAAGTTGATTTCAACATTATAAAAAATAAAATATGACCTCAAAGAATTTATTGCAAAAGTGAAAAAGAGTTTGCTAATATGAAAGATATTAACACAATCTCTCTTATCCTATTAATAGGCCAAAGGAGCAAAAACTTGTAATCCCAATAGAAAATGTAAACTATAATACCTGATCAGATTTTCTAGTTGGTAAGACTCTGATAGAAATCTCTAGAGGCTGATAAGGAAAAGTCTTTCTAAACCAACAGCAAATACCATATTTTCTAGTGAAAATCTAGAACAGCTGTTGACTTTTCAGGGAGTAGGAATCACCCCAGGGGTTCTCTCAAATGCAGATTACTAGGTTTGCATAAATTCTAGGGTTTCTATCCAGATCTGTAACCATACTTTTAAGAAATACTTCCTTCAAGGCGTTCCAATTACAGTTGGAAGCAATGCGGGGTGGTCTTTGAACACCACCATTATTTAACACTATTCTCTAAGCCTCAGTCAAAGCAAAAAGAATAGGAAAAAAATAAGTTCTACCTATTATTTGCAGATGATACGACTGTTTACCTGGAAAACCAAATGAAATTAATTACAATGCCGTTAGGACCAGTGAGAAAATTTAAGCAGTTTACAAATAGATAATTACAGACGTATAGCTTCCTCATATACCAGTAATACAAGTCACTTAGAAAATATCCTGCAAAATACCACCCATTAACATAAGGAACAAAAAATACAAACTCTAGCTAAAATAAATACCCTGTCTTTGCAGACACTTGAATGAGGAAAATGACATAACGGTTCTCCAAGATACAAAGAAAAACGTGAATAAATGGGAGTTACATTATGTTTTTAAGTGGGAGAAAGCTCAATGTTCTAAAGATGTCAGTTATTCCAAAATAATTCTATTGATTAAATTTTTATTAGTCTGTTTTTTTTTCCTGGCCACTTAACAGAAAGGTCAGAATATTTACTAGGAAAATCAAGACAAAAGAACTAAGAAGATGTTGATAAAGAATCAAAATGAGGAAGAATATGCCCTTCTGGTTAAGAATCTTATTAAAAGTCTTATAAAGCTATATCAATCCAAACAACAGTTATAGAACATCAGAAATAGAATGTAGATTAAAAGAAAAGAATAGAAAGTCCAGAAACAGACACAGAAGTATTGTGTGTGTGAATTTAATAAAAGATAAAGGTCATAATTCAACTCAATGTGGATGAACTATTTCATAATTCATAAATAGCTTAATTTGCAGTTTAAATATCTAGGCCAACTTCGCCTGCAAGTTCTTGGGATTCTCCTTTCTGCCTACAACAGACACAGAAGGAAAGGAACGTGGAGGCAGCCGAGGGGTAAAGGCTCAGGATTAGCCTCCAATGGGCCTGCTATGTCTCCAGGGCTGTGTGGAATAGTAAACCTTTACTAAATCCTTAGGCTCCAGCACTGCAGGTCAGAAGGTTAGGCAGGGGATTCCACAATTTACTGGATGTTTGACCTCGAGCAAATCAATCTGAGCCTTACTTTCCTCATTGGAACATGGGGATAATACATCTCATTCATAAGGTGAGAAAAAATAAGGTCATCTCTGGGAGCCCTCTAAGTGCAAGGTGTTGAGTGGCAAGTGGACATTGGGCAACCCTATCCTACTTTAGGGGTTGAGCCAGGCTGTGCAGAGAGAGGCTGCCTGAATTTGTATCCTGGCTCTGTCGTTAACATCGGCAGGTCTTTCGGAAGGTTACTCCATGTCTCTGTATGTTGGTTTTGAGATTTACCAGCTGAGGGTCATTGGGCAAGTTCCTTAACCTCTCTGGACTTGGGCTGTCTTAATCATTAAAAAGTTGAGAACAATAGAACAGGGTCCCTAAGAGGAGCAGATGGACATGGTGCCTGCTGGGTGGTCACTGATCGGAAATGCTTCTGTGCATCATACCTATCTCTGGGGAGCTGCGCCTCTTCAGCTCCAAGCTTGGCGCACACAGCTCAGGTGCATCAGCTTGGGACCCTTTATTTTCTTGGACATGTGACCTAATCAGAGCCAATGAAATGCGGAGAATTTTAATTGCTGGGAAAAACCCCACACTCTTAGGCTGGATTCCAACATAGACTATATCCCTGAGAATGGCTTGTGTCCTAGAGTCTCTTATTCATTACTCTGAAATGGAGTGAAAGAGAGGAAGTAGAAAAAAGTGTGGTGGAGGGACAGTGGCCTTGTGAATATGATGACTGAATCAAGCCATAGTTACTAGTTAGATATGTGAGCCAATGGAGTTGGCTCTCTCTGTCTGTCTCTCTGTCTCTTTCCATCTCTGTCTCTCTCTGTTTCTGTCTCTGTCTCTCTTTCTCACCACTAAGTCAATTAATTGGTTGTATAGCACTCTTAACAGAATGAACTCTAGGTGATACAACATCATTACTGTGCTATTATGACCCCCAACAAAGTGCTCCCAAATTCTCCAGCATAGATGGGGTATGGTTATTAACATAAACTTGAAACCTAGTACATTTTCCGTCCCCAGTGTATGGCCATACAATTAAGAATGATGACTCTTCATCCGAACGACGTGCATTTTTAAGGATGAAAACAACACTGCCCTTTTCCAGATCTCAGGTTGAGAGCGTAGGGCCAGGGACATGTCAAGAGCGCCAAGCTCGCGACCTTCAAGCAGCAGCCCTGGGCCGGAATGGAAATTAGTCAGAAACCATCATTTCAAATTCCAAAAGGTCACCATTTATGAAAGGACTCTTTAATGTTCGCCCTAAACCAGATGATAAGTCAGAAATGGAAGGAGAGGGGCTGAAATGATGGTCACATACAACTTGCTTTCCACGACCTAGTAAACTCCATCTATGCCCAATTAGGCTGGCGGTGACGCCTGGTGTCACACTCAGGTCTTTAACATCAGTTAATCTGTCACACAGAACCCCACTAGTAACCTTTCACTGGTTGCCTCTATTAGAATTGGCAGAGGTTGGAATGCACATGTTTGACTGTTTCCTGATCAAAAAGTATAGTTCCATATAATAGGGCGGTAATGAGACAAGACTTCCAACGGCCCACATAACACCCCTACTTGAAGGCTAGAAGGGAAGCAGCAATGTCAACGTGTTTGAAACAGAACTCACTGCACCGCTCAAACTCTCCATCAGCAGAAGGCGTCACTATGCATTCAAAGGGGAAAAGCAAGCATGAGAACCCCTCACCCTTTTCCTACAACAATCAGAAATTTGGGCTGTTTTCAGTTTTTAAGCATCTTCCAAAGTGATGGCCAGTGTTTCCATTACACTGCCGCCTCCCGACACGGAATTCCATCATTGCACCTGGATTATTGCATTGAGTTCTAACCAGCCTTGAACGTTCCTCTTCCACCCCTCACCCATTGTCTACACTCCAGCCACAATAAGCCTCAAAAATGAAAGCCTTATAGTGTCAGATTTTTTTTTAACTCCCCTTTCAACTTTCTGAAGGATTTCTCTTGCTTGATAGACAAAGTCTAATGTGACATGAATTCTGAGACTCTGCATGACGGGGCTCCTGTCTCTACTGGGTCATCCTGCCATTCTCTGGACTCCCCTCTCCTGGGAATTCACCCCTTTCTCCAGCCATCACCGAGTGTTTTGGGTTCTCTGATGCTGTGCTCTGTCCCGCCTCCAGACCGCCACATGTGCTGCATCCTCTTTCTGAACCCTACTTTATCTTTGTCTAATTCCTCTTCCTCCCTCAGCTCTTAGAATTGTGACTGTTCTTTCAGAAGATTCTTCTCCATATAGGTAGGCAGCTTGGTGATGAAGGAGGAAAGTCATAGGCTCATATCATTTGAGTTCAAATTTCAGCTCAGGTAACGTGACCTTGGGCCAGTTACTTAACCTCTTTATGCTTAGTTTTCTTACCTGTAAAATGAGGATGATAAGCATTGCTAAAATGGTCAAGTGTGGGCATGTAAATTACTTAGCATAGTAGCTGGCACATAAATTCTGAAACAATGTTAGATATTGTTATTTTACTTGCTATATATATAAATGGCCCTAAAGGCTCTCTTTGGCTCTAGTCTCTTACTTTTCGCAGTCTTATTGGAGAGTCTTATTCACACCCAAGACTCTACCTTATGCCTCTGTATTTCCAGATGAGGCCTCCTTCCAAACTTCTACAGTCTTTTACTGGGACTATTGCAATAGCCCCCTGGCTTATCTCTCTGATCCACTCTTTTACTTCTGAAATCTGTTTCCATATGGACCTGACTGAACTTTTACAAACATCAGTTCAGACCATATCTTCTGCTTTAAACCCTTCAATGGTTCCCCCTGCCTTTAGGGCTCCCAAATTCAGCACTGTTGACACTGGGGCGGGGGGCTATCCTCTGCATTGCAGAATGTTTACCAACATCCCTGGTCTCAACCAACAGATGCCATTACTACTCCCCCACACCTCTCCCCAAATCTCTACAACCAAAAATGCCACTAGACATCACTAAATGTCCCGGGATGGGGGGGGGCATCATCCCCTGTTGAGAACCACTGCCTCAATATAGACTCTAGATGCCTCATTATAACCTTCAAGGTCATTGCTGTGTCACATGCTTATCCTGAGAGCCAGGCTGGAGTCACATAGACTGAGGCTAGAGTGATATGATGACAAAAAGAAAACCAGAATGTTGTTAACAGAAGAAGGGAGGAGGGACGTAGGCAGACAAACAATAAACAGACAGGAACAGATGTTCCCAGCAACATTCCAAGTTCCCCTTCTATTTCCCATTTCTCTTTGTTTCCTAGGATCCAGCACTGGACTAGCCAGAGCAATGTTTGTTCAGTGACTGCCCAATAGTTCCTTCCATTCCCTAAAGTGTCCATCTTCTCACACAATCTCTTTTAATGACAGGTAGGAACATTTATACATTTAAACCCCATCCACCAAAAACCCAAGGAATCACGACTTGTCCTACACTCTGCTTTGTCTCACATGTGAGGAATCTCACTAAAGATCAGAGCGTTCACCTCTCTGTAGAGTCACGGCTGAGCTTTGTCGTGTTTGTGAACAAAGACACAAGACACGATGGATCCTCCAGGCTCTGTCAAACTTTATACCAGCAGGGCTGCATTTTAATCAAAGACACGCCTTTCAGTGCCTGCTGAAATCTCATGTTGCCTCTTATATCCCGGCGATGGTAGAACAATGGCTTAGCTTAGCTGCAACTAAAGAGAAAGCAAAACCAGAGAACAGAACTCGCCAAGGGACTTGTTTCATCTCCCAGCAGAGAAGAAAAGGCAAAGCTAGAAGTATGAAAATGTCTCCTTCGGTTTCTCTCTTCAACCATTTGAAGTTTGTCAGCAGAATTAAAGCACAGATTAATGCACAGTGCTCAAATTTTTGTCTCAGGCCTCCTTTATACTTGTGCAAATTACTGAGCTGTGGCTTATATGGGTTATACCTATCAATAGTTATTGAAGCAGAAAATAAAACCAAAACATTTAAAAATACTTATTTTACAATCCATTTGAAAATAATGAAAAATCCAATTGCATGTTAGCATAAATAACATTTATATAAAAAATAACTGCACTTTCTCAAACAAAAAAAGTGAGAAGAGTGGTATTTGTTTTTATGCCTTTTTAAATCTCTTTATGGCCTGGCTTAAAAGAAGACAGATCTTAAACCCCTATCTTAAAAGATAGATTTTCCTCTATTGATCTGCTGT
The DNA here is from genome assembly GCA_004024925.1 of Scalopus aquaticus. Taxonomy (NCBI): domain Eukaryota; kingdom Metazoa; phylum Chordata; class Mammalia; order Eulipotyphla; family Talpidae; genus Scalopus; species Scalopus aquaticus. The sequence continues at coordinate 4,790 of PVIJ01005934.1, read as the reverse complement.
CAAGTGTTGTTTTGGTTGAAGTATATAAAGAAAATCTAGCCTTACACAAGTATATACTTAGCAAAGAAAGTATCTGAACAGCCTTTCAAAGTAATTGTGACTATTCTTCTTTGATATTACACCAAAACTCGACAAGTGGTAGTTTCTTAAAGGCTAGTTTCAAATGTAGAATCTGAAACCCTATTAATTAACTTTTCATCTTCTAGGATATTAAAGCCCATTGTTCAAATCTGGCACTTGGAATGAATCTTTTACCCAGTGATAATCTTGTGGTATCATGCATTGGTCACCTAGAAAATATTGGTTCACTGAGTTATGCAGATCTTCCCAATTTGGAACATTTCATAACACAACATAAAAAAAGATCACATTTTCTCACAGGGGCAGATACAAGCAAAATTGTAACTTTCACTTGAAACCTTGAATTTTATCCTTGGCAACAAATACTGTCAGTTGCCTTCCTTGAAGTGACAAGCTCTCTTAGCTCATTTTCAAGAAAATATCTGCCAAACACCCAAACCTGAATAACCATAATTTGCCTGTCAGTTGTTCTTTTAAGTAAATATGGTGTTTCATGGGGAAAAATCAGCTAGTTCAGCTCGCAACTCAGTTGCACAAGTAGCCTTTCCTGGAGACCAGCCTCGTGCTTTGGTTTGAGTTGAAGTGTGTTTTCCATTCTCTTACACACAAGCTTCACTATTTAATAAAATTTAATTAATGCCTTTTTTTCACTGCTTCCCCAAGGACATTTTAAAGTGAAGCTAGTATTCTCTCTCACCATGAGTGACAGGTGGTGATGAGCACAGGGACAGCAAGTATCGATTGGTGTTGCTGTGCTGATGTCAGCTCAGGGTCGGCCGTGCCCCCCACCATTGCTTTGTACTGTTAGTGCAAATGTCAACATTGTGAAAAGGGGAAAAAATGACACCTTATTATTACTATGAAATAGTTCTGATCTTGCAGACACCTCTGAAATGGTTTTGGGAATCCCCTTACCCTGGGGGTTAACAAAACTCCCTTTGAGAATGCTGGGCATTCTCAACATTCATTTTGAGTTCAAAGACTTGGGATGGAATCCTGCCTCCCCCTATTCACCAGCTATGCAAATTTGGAAGTTACTTCTCTGAGTCCATTTTCTCATCCATTAAATGGGTATAATCCTATTCAGGGCTCTGGAGAGGACTGAATGAGATAATGTGTAAGAACACTGGGAATGTAATCACTACTATTGTTTATTCAGTGCTAATGGTTCCCCTATGTGGCTCATACAGGGGACATTCTAGAGAACAAAGTCCCTAAGATTTTGACCACACCCATCAACCAGTCTGGAAGGAATCAGCCCCCAGACATGTCACCAAAGACCCAAGTCTTGTTCCCCGGTAGAGGCTGAATCAGCTATCTCACTGACTTTGCCTCAGTCTTCCTGAGGCTTGTTAGGCCCTTTGGGGACTAGTGGAGTACTCAGTGGTCACTGCAGGTGGATGACTCCTTGCTGTTGGTAGAATATTCGACAGGCAGACTCTGCCAAATCTGTGTATCACAGGAAAGTAGTAACAATTAACACACATTAGTACTAATGTGTACTGGGCACTCATTAACTCATTAACTGTCCAGCATGCTGCTAACTTACAAATATTACCTCATAAATACCATGGCAAACTTATGAATATGTATAATAATAATAATCCCTATTTTAATATGAGGTGACTGAGGTAAACAGAGAGTTTAAGTAATGTACCCAATGTCACACAGAGGCATCTGGTTGAGCTGAGATTAGAATCAGAACAATCTATAGAGGCTGGCTTCTTCACTACTTACATTGTACTGAGGAAGTGGGGGAAGAAATCAGAGAGAAGAGTGATTTTTCTAGATGGTCCTTTCCTCCATCACAGGGCTTATGTTTTAAAAGCCCAATTTTGCTCTGAAACTACCTGTTTTTTTTAAACCTTTGAGTCAATCAGAAACTCCAGGGAAAAAGAAAACTGTATCAAAAAAACCCAAGTGCTATGCAGACAAATGTATGGCCTGATTTTGAACAACCGGTTAAGTGCTAGAAAGGAGACTGTATTTGGACATTATTCTTTGCATGGCTCAGAGTATATGACATTGAAACCACAAAGGAAAAATGCAACCCTAGAAAACAACTTAGCTTTGCAGTGAACATTCTGTACACAATCTTAATAATGTTCATTGGTTTTCAAAGCCATAGCCCTGGCAGGGAGGACATAGACCTAATGATAGAATAGAATGACAGTAGGATGAATCTTGACCATGAAAAGGTAAAAATACAACATGATAGGTGGAGAGGAGCATGTGAATACCTTGATTCTATAAGATGGGAAGCTAAGATATCCTACCTAAGGAGGATAGAGAAAGAAATGAAGATTGTGTTATTTTTAGAAATTAGAAAGGTAATTCTTATAGAGGGTGGAGTGGGTGAGCTAAATCCTCACCTATTATGGCAGGGATTCAATCAATTATAAATCAAGAAATAGAGAGATAAACATGTTATTTAGAGCTATGGATGTAACCATCAGAAGAATCAAATCAGAAGTGGTTTTTAAAAGCTTGCTCTGAGGAGTAGCACTTGGGATGAGGAGGGGTGAGTACTCCTGAGATGCATGCTTGTCATTAAAAGCCCTGCTATATGATCTGATTTTTAAATAGTGTGCCTGATTAAATGTCTTAATAAATGATGTGATAATTAAAAAATACTTTTGAGTAAATTATGAGGAATTTGAACTTGAAGGGGAAAATATATCCTTTCTAATCTCTTTGAATTGGTAGAGCAGAAAAACAGTGAAATAGAATTTATTAGATATTCCCCACACTGGAAACAGCAGTCATTTGGGGAGGAGAAGGGAGATTGTATCGAGGATACTGGGGAAAGCTTTCCTTGACTATTTTTGTTTTAAAAGTTTATTTTGAGATTTTTTATGTTAATTTTATACTAAAAGTATTTTAATTAAGAAAACACAATAGCTCATTTGCCCATTTTTCTTTATTGGATTACTTGTTTTCTTCTTGATAAGTTAAATTAGTTCTTTATAGATCTTAGACAGTAACCCCTTGTTGGGTGTCTGATGTTAAAAACATTTTCTCCCATCGGTAGGGTGTTTTTTCACTTTAATGATAATTTCTTTTGCCACGCAGAAGCTTTTTAGTTTTATGTAATCCCATCTGTCTATTTTTGTTTTTATTTCTTTTGCCATTGGAGTAAAGTCACCAAAGTCATCACTGAAGCCAAAATTGTGGAGTGTTTTGACTATGTTTTATTTTTGGCTCAGGTCATACATCCAAATCTTCAATCCATTTTGAGTTAAATTTTGTGTATGGTACAAAAGAGTGGAAGTTTAATTTTCTACATGTGGTTGGCCAGTTTTCCCAACTCCATTTTTTTGGAGAGACGTTCCTTTCTCCATTTTATTTTCTTGGCCCCCTTTTCATAGCTTAACTTCACATTAGTGTGGTTTTATTTCTCAGTTCTCAATTCTATTTCATTGGTCTGTATGTCTATTTTTAGTCACTACCATACTATTTTGATTATTATAGCCTTGGCATATAGTTTGAAGTCTGGGAGTGTGACACTTCAGTTCTTTTCTTCTTCTTCTTCTTTTAATTTGTCAGATTGCTTTGACTATTCAGGAGTCTTTTGTGGTTCCACAAAGAAGACATGTAGATGTCCAACATGCAAATAAAATGTTCATCATCATTTATCATCAGGGAAATGCAAATCAAAACCACAGTGAGACACCATCTTACACCTGTGAGAATGGTCCATATCAAAAAACCAGAAACAAGAAGTGCTGGCAAGGATGTGGAGGAAAGGAAATCCTCTTACACTGTTGGTGAGAATGTAAATTGGTTCAGGCACGTTGGAAAACAGTATGGAGGTTCCTCAAAATAGTAAAACTAGACCTACCATATGATCCAGCAATTCCACTCATTGGTACTTATCCAAAGAATGCAAAAACCCCAACTTGAAGGGATATTTGCTCTATGTTCTATGCAGCATGATTTACAGCAGTCAAATTATGGAAAAAATCTAAGTGCCTAAGGAGAGATGTGTGGATAAAGAGTACAATGGAAGGTTAATCAGCTATCAAAAGAGATGAAATATTGCCACTTGTGACAACATGGATGGAACTGGAGGGGATGATGATAAGCAAAATAAGTCAGAAGGAAAAAGACAAGTACGGGATGATTTCACTCATATGAAAAATTTATAAAGAAACAGATAAACCAAAACCAAAACAAACTCTAGAAAGATGACTTCAGAACTGAGTCTACTAGAAGGAGGAGAGTGAGGGAGGGACCCCAGTAGTCTATGGTGGAGGACTGTGGGTGCCTTGGGGGTGGGAATGGTGTGGTAGCATACCTCTGAGGAGGTGTGAACCTATTCCCCTAAATCACACAGTGTTGTAAATCAATGATACCTCAATTAAGGAAAAAAAAAAGGTTACAATGGTGTGGGAAAAAAACACAATAGGAAAAATATGCACCCAAAGGAACATGACAAAAACCAAATACCCAGGATTACTTTTTAAAAATTCCACTGTTTTTAAAGAGAAATTAGTAGTTACTCGATTTGTCTTCACCACCTTCTAGAGGGAGGCCACCGTCCTGTCCTCACTACCCTCTGTTCAGGAATAATGCCATGGGGCTGAGAGCCCCCTTCTGCCTCCAGCCCTAAGGAGAGGTCAGTCTCTGTTACTCTACTCCAGCCTCCTAGTGCATTTGGACACGTATTTTAAGAAGCTATCATATGAACGACCCGCCTGGTGGAGCAG